>SNQN01000444.1:28586-148883 GCA_008642245.1 Bassia scoparia
CATCGGTCCTCAAATCCAACATTCATATTATGCAAATTCAAATCACAACCCGAATAGCTCAACAAAGTAATTTTGCAGAACTTTGAAATTCAAGAAAATTATGTACCAATTTATTATACAGAACAACGAAACATTGATTCCAGACAACAAATGCAATCAAAGTTAATTATGCAGATTAAAATCACAAGAACGAGAAAATAAATCAACAAAATTTTATGGAAATTATTTCCGAATTTTAAAAAACAATTCGTTACAAATTCGAATTATCTACAAGCAATTAAAAAATAGTGAATATTGATTTACCTCATTTGTGTGAAGGTTTTTCCTTTTCGTCGGTGCTAGAAGTATGACAGCACAACGACGGGGAAATTAGCGATGGTACTTGTAGACACCTAAAAATGTTCCCCAAAAGAGTAATCAGTGATGAAATATACCGCGTCTCGCGATTGTTTCGACTTAGAAAAGATGCTTTGAACTCACAAAAGTTGGAAATACGTGAGGTCATACTCGGAACTATTGAGCAAAGGACAAAATAAAAGGGGCAAAAACATTTTCTTTTATTTATTTTTATTTTTAGGTTTTCTTTCTATTTTAAGGATTTTTAAAAATAATTTATACTGGTGATTCTCTTGATTTTCTTTTCATCACACTCTTCACATTTTTCTGAGCTCACCAGTATTTATAGATTATTTTTCTGATTTTTCTATATTTTTCTATGATTTTTATAAGTTTTATACGCCAAAATACAAAAAAGTTCAAAATACACAAAAAATACTCCGGAAATACGTGGAACCTTCTAGAACACTCTAGAACTCCTTGCTTGGAGAGCAAGGGTGTCTAGGTGCGTTGAATCAAGGCAAATCACGTATTATGGAAATTGGAATCGGAGGAAATCAAAAATACGCGGAGAATATATACACAGAGTTGCATATATACGCAGGCCTCCTGCGTATATACGCAGGTCCCTTGCGTATATCGCAGGGTTTTTTCCCTCATTTTTCCCTCGTGCCTATAAATACGTGCCTTGCTCATTCGAGAAAAAACCACACGTCTATTCAACTTGCACGTCCCTAAACTGTGTATTCACTCTCTCACACTCTCACACACTCTAAATACATCGTTCTTGAGTTCTAGCATCGATTCTGTTCGATCCAACGAGCGATAACAAGGTTTACTTCTGAGATTACTCACCCACAACTCTCTTTCTTATTCTTTTAACTTGATTAATCATTATTACGAGTCCAAATTAAATCAAACAATGTAGAAACTCACTTTTTAATTGATTCATGTAAATACATAGGGTTAATGTTTCACTTTTGTTAATTTTATTGTTCCTTTTATTTCATTGTATTTTTTATTGTTGCTAGTCATTACTAACATTCTTTTGTGTTTTGTATAGCCATCTTTAACGAATCGTTTTACTCGATTTAAACTAACAATAATTTAATTGCTGTGACAAGGTGAGGATGGCGTACATATATTGTATATAGTTTTTTATATTTATGTTCTTCATGGTGTATGTCCATATTGTATGTATATTTTCAACCACCTGTATATATTGCTTAAACAAGACCGGAAATTATGCGTATCACATTAAAGTCAGATAATCATGGACGACCGTTTCTAAGCACCTTGTTAATATTACTAACAATGAAGCGATCGCCTTGTCCATTGTAGAAGTCTTTGTTCGTGTATAATAGTAACCCACTTAGTAATCTTTGGGTTAGTACGCTTCTAAGGTGCTAAAAATGTAAGTTATGTGCATTCAATAACCGTGATGAATGGAATTGCAATGAGACGAGTAGAGCCGCTACATGCGGGCGAATTGGGTTACAGATCTGATTCGTACCATGTCCCGAACCCATGACTGGTTAATGGATTGGACGTGGGGCCATTGTTTTGGCACCAACGTTTCAAGCGTCCGTGAATAACCTATATAGGCACGGTGGCGACTCCCCTTACTCGACAACACTACCCCAACGCACTCACGTGCGGTTCCATGCTCAAGCCCACGCAAAGCACCTCGATGTAGTACCAAGCCGCGCGCCGCTATACGCTGAGGGCGCGCCCACATCTACAATTTGGCGACTTCATGGGGATAATCACCGTTAGGTGAAGTGGACAGACTTGAAAGCTCGTAATTCCATCATCACATTTATTGATTTTGCAATTTGCATGTGACCTTTCGAATAAGGTCGCCCCTTAGGCTCCTTGGTCTCAATATGGCAGTGTCTATGCTCGAGACCACCTTAGGGGGAATCTACCTTGGTTGCATGTGGTTAATGATCGCATGGCTAAGGCAAGTCCTATCCCGCCCACGCCGCGTGTGCACGTGTTACATGCGTATACATAAGGGGTAACTCGGCCATACATCACTACCATGAAAGTGGTGAAATTGGACCCAGCTCTGCCCTTAGGCGTGGTACACTCTCTGACTTAACTAGACCGACCATAGTTGACTTGTCATCACGTGTCTTGTATATATGTGCATGTATGGGTCCAGCCATTGTATAGTTGTAACCTTACACAACACTTTCATATAGTCCATGGTCATCTTTTAGTTCGCACCATGCATTTCATAGCCCATAGTGACTTTAGTTGACCTCTACCTTAGTCTGTGACCATAGTTCACTAGGATTTTGTCCTTCAAACTTTTGACCTTAATCCACACAGACTTTGACCCTAGTCTTGACCCTTGACCATTAGAGTAGGCATAAACACTGACCTTAGGACTTGACCCTTGACCGCTAGGGTAGGCATAGACTTTGACCTTGACCGTACTCACATAGGATTGACCTTTAGCCAAACTTAGACTCGACCCTTAGCACATCTAGGCATGACCCTAACCACTTAGGAATGTGCATTTCAAACATTCCTATGTCATTTGGTGCCCTTTCAAACAAAAAAAAAAAGCAAAAAATTCAAAAAACGAATGGCACTTGCATGCTTACATTCATACTAGGAAAGATGACCATGGAATTGGACATGCATTTGCATCTGCATCCATATATTCAATAATGACCAAGGAAGTTCACTAAGGGTTTATTTCTTTTGAAACGAGGTGAAGCCGTCTCCAACCCTTGCTCGACCCAAGAGTTTGAGCCCTCAGTCCAATCCAACCTAACCTTCCTCCAACCTTCACTACCATTAGCCTTACACCACAAATGGCCTCCAACCAGAAAAGCTCCAAAAGCTTGCCGAGCAAGTTCAACAGCTTGAAGCTAAGATCAAGGAGTTGACCTCGAGGCTCTTCCTTGGACAAGTTGTTTGAAAAGGCGATCAAAAAGCCATCGACCCCACCTTTACCAAGACCAACCTCCTCTGGCCCCAACCTTTCGACCAAACTGCCAAAGGATTTCTCAGCCGAAGACATACCCAAGTTCAAGCCGATTGATGACCCTCGATTCCATATAAAGGGATTTAAGACCACCATGGCACTTAAAGGGATTGACTCTGCCTTGTTTCCAATGGTCTTTCCCCTTTCCTTGGACGATATGTCAGAAGTGGTTCTTTTCACTTCCTGAGAAAGAAATAGCTACTTGGGAAGACATCATCCACGCATTCATGGCAAGATACAAGGTAACATTCAGACCCAAACATCCTTCCGAGAGCTTGAAATCTTAAACAGGGAGAGAACGAGGGGTTCACTACCTATCTGACTACAGGAGGGGAGTTGCTGCCACCCTAGTCTCCGCTCCAACTGAAGAAGAGATGGTCAAGACCTTCATTTCTGGCCTTCAGCCAATATAAAGATCATTCAAGTATCGAGGCCTTACCACATTTGCAAAGTCTACGACATCGGAGTGGACATAGAGGATGACCTTCTTCAATTCACATGAGTCAGTTGGAGTCTTAGCTTTAGGATCGAGTCGGAGAGTCCCTTTCCCTAGACTATGTATCATTTCTTTTTCGATTTCGGGTCTATGTCATTAGTTTTAGGATCAATTCTGCAATTAGCCTCTATGTAATAAATTCTTTGTTGTTAATAAAAGTTTCTTTTTCTCATTCCTCTTTAGCCTCCATATAGTTTGTGCTTCTAACTTTATGGAATCAAATAATAATCGACCTCACAATTCAATGGACATTGCTAAGAGAGGCCTTCTTTCATAGCTCCACAAAATAACCTCTTCCTTCCATTCCCTTCGTACATCAAGTCCAATCCCTTGCAACCCTTTTAGCCATAAACACTATCATTCAGCCTATCTTTCTTTCATTCACCCACATCGGCCTAACCCTTTGGACCAAACGGTGGCGTAGGAAAAGACATGTGCAAAAGAAAAAAAAGAGAAGAATGGCAAAAAGCAAAAAGCAAAAAATCAAAGTTCAATGCCAGTCATCACAAATGCAATGTCAAAATCCAATGCAAATCCAAAGTTCAAAGCCCAATTCAAACAAAAAGCAAAAGTCTAAAAAGCACACTGCGCACCGTGGGTCACTTCGTGATCATCAAGCCTTTTTTCGACCCTCAAACCACAACCACACATTACAACCACAAAAGCCCTCTCGCACGAGCATTGTCCAATCACCAATAGGAACTACGACGATCTGATTCGTAAGATACGTAGGAAGCCTCTTCTCGAGGTCCGAACCAATAACTCAATAATGTTCAGAGGTCCACCCTCCAATGTAGTTTGATTCCCTTAAAGTCAGGAGCACAGATTCCTAGTGTAGCACCCGACATAGACTCGAGCTTGAACCAACATTATCTAGCCAACCACATCAATTCCCCATTTACTTACCCTTAGTCACAATTTTTAGCCTTGTCTTTTCTTGAACCTTTAGCCTATTCTTTCATACACCTTAAGGGGCTCTCCTCAACTCTTCCTTAGGCTATCTCTCTGTAGCAGTCATCAAGCATCCTCCTCAAAGCATCGCATTGCGCATTTCCTCTATGTTCTCTCCTCATGCAGCATTTAGCTCAATGTACCGTTTGGCAAGTCAAAATCACATCCCTCATCCCTTACAATTACCACCACAAAAGCTAAGCCAAACTCACTAGCCTTACCTTACTCCATCAACCAGTGCCTATAACACAAGCCCCAACCTCGATTTCACCAAGCAGTTCATCAAGCTGGGGGCTCACCCACTAAACCAACCATCAACACCACAAATTAGCCATTCCCTAACACCAAACCCATGGGTTAGGGGCTCACTTGCAATCACAAGCATTGCCTTTCCTCGAATGGGGGCTTGAGACGGCTCATCCCACAATCCAAAAGCATTTTAACATTAGTTCAATTTCCTTGGTCATTTCATGCATTAGATCTAAGAATAGACATGCATTACGCATATACCCATTGGAAGCACTTCATAAGCATCATCATTGAGCATACAAACATCATCATGCATATGCATCCTGCACAAACACATTACATTGCACATTACACATTGCACCACTCAACACGAGGCTAGGGCCCATCTTACATGCAGTTGCCTTCACACGCTATACGGCATTCATCGCTATACGCAGATTGTTGTTACACGCAACATTCTTCCCGAAAAGCCAAGGTCAGCCGTTAGGGAAGGTTTCCTGAGGAACGGGCGCTTCCAAAAGAATCATAAACACAGCCTATACGACATTCATCGCTATACGCGATTGTTGCTCCACGCAACATTCTTCCCGAAAAGCCAAGGTCAGCCGTAGGGAAGGTTTCCTTAAGAACGAGGCGCTTCCAAAGGAATTCATATCATTCACTCACACGCCTATACGGCATTCATCGCTATACGCGATTGTTGCTACACGCAACTTTCCCCGAAAAGCAAGGTCAGCCGTAGGGAACCTTCCGATGGAACGAGGCACTTCCGACGGAACTTACATTACGTCTTCCCGAAAAGCCAAGGTCAGCCTAGGGAAGGCACATACATCACAATCTCCCCGAAAAGCCAAGGTCAGCCGTAGGGGAACTTTCCGAAGGAACGAGGCGCTTCCGACGGAACTTACACTTTCTTCCCGAAAAGCCAAGGTCAGCCGTAGGAAGGCATCTACATCATTTCTTTTCCCGAAAAGCCAAGGTCAGCCGTAGGGAAAGCTACCTGAGGACGAGGCGCTTCGAAGGTATTCATCACATCATTTTCTCCTGAAAAGCCAAGGTCAGCCGTAGGAGAAAGCCACCCGAGGATCTAGGCGCTTCCAAGGGCATAAACCGCATGGGGCGCGGTACAGGTAAAACTAACCTTGTTTTGCAAGTACCGGCGAAAAAGGGTGACTCAGGGTCGCAGAACGTCTTAAGTTGCTCTCCGTCCCGAATCAAATACTTTGACTGTCGTCTTACGAGATTTTCGTCTCTTCAGACTCAATCAAATGGGGGCTTCTTTCGCTAACAGCTCCTTTACACATTTCGGGTTTTGGAACTTTCTCCCGCACCAGAAATTCCATATATGCACACTTCGGGTCTACGATTTCTCCCGCTACAGAATCCAGCACAAACATCTTTCGGGTCTACGATTTCTCGCGCTACAGAAATCCAGCACAACCATCTTTCGGGTCTTATGGTTTCTCCCACTACAGAAATCTCAAGCAAACACATCTTCGGGTCTTGGAAATTTCCTCGCTACAGAAGTTCTGTCAGCATCTCTCGGGTTTTTGGAATCTTCTCCCACTCAGAAGTTCGCGCACGCTTCCGGGTTTTGGAGTTTGCTCCCGCAACAAAAATTCCATGGCACGCAAATCAGACCGCATGAGGCGCGGGTAACAGGTAAAAAACTAACTTTGTTTTGCAGGTACCGGCGAAAAGGGTAACTCAGGGTCACAGAACGTCTTGAGTTGCTCTCCGTCCCGAATCGAATACTTTGACTTTCGTCTTACGAGACTATCATCTCTCCAAACTCAGTCAAAGTGGGGGCTTCTGTAGACACCTAAAAATGTCTCCCCAAAAGAGTAATCAGTGATGAAACATACCGCGTCTCGCGATTGTTTCGACTTAGAAAAGATGCTTTGAACTCACAAAAGTTGGAAATACGTGAGGTCATACTCGGAACTATTCAGCAAAGGACAAATAAAAGGGGCAAAAACATTTTCTTTTATTTATTTTATTTTAGGTTTTCTTTTCTATTTTTAGGATTTTTAAAAATAATTTATACTGGTGATTCTCTTAATTTCTACTTTTCATCAAACTCTTCACATTTTTCTGAGCTCACCAGTATTTTTAGATTATTTTCTGATTTTTCTATATTTTTCTATGATTTTATAAGTTTTTATACGCAAAAAATACAAAAAAAATACAAAATACACAAAAAATACTCCGGAAATACGTGGAACCTTCTAGAACACTCTAGAACTCCTTGCTTGGAGAGCAAGGGTGTCTAGGTGCGTCGAATCAAGGCAAATCACGTATTATGGAAATTGGAATCGGAGGAAATCAAAAAATACGCGGAGAATATATACACAGAGTCTGCGTATATACGCAGGTCCCTTATAATACGCAGCTCTCCTGCGTATATACGCAGGTTTTTTCCTCATTTTTTCCCCTCGTGCCTATAAATACGTGCCTTGCTCATTCGAGAAAAACACACACGTCTATTCAACTTGCACGTCCTAAACTTGCGTATTCACTCTCTCACACTCTCACACACTCTAAATACATACGTTCTTGAGTTCTAGCATCGATTCTGTTTCGATCCAACGAGCGATAACAAGGTTTACTTCTGAGATTATCACCCACAACTCTCTTTCGTATTCTTTAACTTGATTAATCATTATTACGAGTCCAAATTAAATCAACACAATGTAGAACTCACTTTTTAATTGATTCATGTAAATACATAGGGTTAATGTTTCACTTTTGTTAATTTTATTGTTCCTTTTATTTCCATTGTTATTTTTATTGTTGCTAGTCATTACTAACATTCTTTTTGTGTTTTGTATAGCCATCTTTAACGAATCGTTTTACTCGATTTAAACTAACAATAATTTAATTGCAGTTACAAGGTGAGGATGGCGTACATATATTGTATATAGTTTTTATAATTATGTATTTCTCATGGTGTATGTATCCATATTATATGTATATTTTCAACCACCTTGTATATATTGCTTAAACAAGACCGAAATTATGCGTATCACATTAAAGTCAGATAATCATGGACGACCGGTTTTCTAAGCACCTTGTTAATATTGACTAACAATGAAGCGATCGCCTTGTCCATTGTAGAAGTCTTTGTTCGTGTATAATAGTAACCCACTTAGTAATCTTTAGGGTTAGTACGCTTCTAAGGTGCTAAAAATGTAAGTTATGTGCATTCAATAACCGTGATGAATGGAATTGCAATGAGACCGAGTAGAGGCGCTACATGCGGGCGAATTGGGTTACAGATCTGACGTACCATGTCCCCGAACCCACGACTGGTTATTGGATTGGACGTGGCCATTGTTTTGGCACCAACGTTCGAGCGTCATGAATAACCTATATAGGCACGTGGCGACAAAATAAATAAAAGAAAATGTTTTTGCCCCTTTTATTTGTCCTTTGCTCAATAGTTCCGAGTATGACCTCACGTATTTCCAACTTTTGTGAGTTCAAAGCATCTTTTCTAAGTCGAAACAATCGCGAGACGCGGTATATTTCATCACTGATTACTCTTTTGGGGAGACATTTTTAGGTGTCTACAAGTACCATCGCTAATTTCCCCGTCGTTGTGCTGTCATACTTCTAGCACCGACGAAAAGGAAAAACCTTCACACCAATGAGGTAAATCAAATATTCACTATTTTTTAATTGCTTGTAGATAATTCGAATTTGTAACGAATTGTTTTTTAAAATTCGGAAATAATTTCCATAAAATTTTTGTTGATTTATTTTCTCGTTCTTGTGATTTTTAATCTGCATAATTAACTTTGATTGCATTTGTTGTCTGGAATCAATGTTTCGTTGTTCTGTATAATAAATTGGTACATAATTTTCTTGAATTTCAAAGTTCTGCAAAATTACTTTGTTGAGCTATTCGTGGTTGTGATTTTGAATTTGCAGTATATATGATTATGTTGGATTTGAGTCATTTCAGTTGTTTGTATATCTAATATATCTCAAAAAGTAGTGAAAATCTGATGCTGACCAGAAACTTTCGTTTAATCAAATGTATGACATTGCGATGAACTTGCACTTTCTAACTTTCCTGTCGAATTTAAAAACTATATTGTTATAATGAGAGTATAATTTGTTGTAATAGAGACAAATGAAATATTTAAAGAAGATTTAGAAAAACATACCAGTGTTCAAAAGGGAGTTTGTGTGAAGTAGAAATATTCACTGCTTTGTGATTCTAGATGTAGTGTTAAGGGGTTTTTTTTTTAAAAAAAAAAAAAAAGATGTCAGTAGTCTAAGCACCTGTTGGAATTTTACATATTTTTGGAGTTTTTCAATTTAGGAAAACATGAAGGCGACAAGTGTAAGCAATGTAAGCAAAAACCACRTTATTAAGTATTATATAGATATATTTGGAATTGGATTAGGCTAGATTTGACTCATTTCTACAATTTGTTATCATTGATAATTTCACTTATTTATCTCTATAATTTGTTATACAAAAAAAATCAATGCCAGACATGTTATGCTAACTATAAACTTTACTTAAACCTAAATAACAACAGGTTGTTTTTTGTTTTTTATGTTGTTGCGAAGCTTTATTTTCAGAAATATTGGTTAGTAATTAATACATATATTTTTTTAATTTTTTTAGTAGTCATATTATCATCAATTTTTTTTATTTTGTTTTAGAATGTTGTCGTTGGATTCAGTCATACTGGTTATATCAATGTTTGTTTTATGGTCCTACTTAATTAATTTTCTAAAATAACCGTTTTATGGTCCTACTTCATGGTTAACTGTTTAGAATGGATCCGATAGCTTGAAGAAGCAGAAGTGTATGAAATTCGCCCCAGAGATGTACAGGGTCAGTATTTTGTGTTTTTTTTTGTTCTTGGTTGTGTTTGTTTATTGTTAATAACATTATCTTTTGATATTATCTGTGTATTTAATTTTGTAGGATAACACTTTGAGCGTCGGTGGACGATTGAAGAAGGAGGAGGGCGTATTAGCGCATCTGTCTGAGGTTAATTTGAATCTGGATAACGTGCGATGTCGAACAGACGTTGTCGGAGAACTAATGGAGGATTTTGGAACAGATAAACGGACTTGGGTGTCGGAGATGGGGTTCGAAGGATTATTCTCTTTGTTTGGGTTAGGATTGCCTAGGAGTCTTTGTTATTGGTTAGCCGCTCATGTTGATGTGGATAATCGTTCATTATTGACTCCAGATGGTAAATCATTTCCATTTTCTAGATCTCATGTTCGAGGTGTGTTTGGATTGCCAATGGGCCCTAAATCTGTTCCGAATAATGCATTTGACGAATGTATCGTAAAAGAGGTTCGACAGATACAGTCCGAGTTCGGTGCTTCCAACGGGGGAGCATCACCACCAATTTGTGGTAATAAGATAGTTGAAGCTGTCAAGAAGGAACCAACAAGTGAGACAGAGTTTATGAGGGCATTCTTGATGCCAGTTTTGTTTGAGATTTTGTGTCCCACCACTTGCAATTGCCTATCTAACAAAATTTTTCCAGTTGCGACCGTGTATATGAATGCCATTAATTATGACTGGTGTAGCTTGTTGCTTGATCATCTGTTTTTGTCGCTCCGTAAATTTGCATCCCGGTTTTACCTAGAAGGTGTTGCCAAAGGTTGTGATGGATGTACTCTTTTTTTGGCAATCAGTCTTTCGGCTATATTCCATTTTTGAAAAAAAAAAATCCTTTTTTTCAAGGTTCATGCTAACCTTTTTTATTCTCCTACTGTAAATTATATTTTTTTTTTGAAATGGAATTTTTGTTTGTTTAATAGATATTTTATTTGGATCGCCTTCGTCGGCCACCTATAAAATGGGGTGTCTACCCTAGGGTTATGGTTTGGTCGAAGAAGTTGATGAATGGCGCAAGTAGACTTGATAAACTGAACACTAGAGATTTTGGCAAGCTTGGTGTACGTCGTTTTTGCATAAATCCATTTGTTTGGTCATGTCATTGTTATATTTTTTCTATCTATGTTGTTAAATGAGCTCTAATTATTATATTAAGTGTGTTGATGTTGCCTATGGTGAGCTGCATTCATTACAAGCTCGTGGTGATGTTCATCCCTTCGCCTCTAGCTCGGTTGTTCGCAGAAGAAGGAAGAAGCGGACTGATACTAAAGTTAATAATGTTCATCAGTATAAATTGAGGAAAAAGGACCGTATGTATTTTCAGATTTTGTGCCTGAAAACTTTATTTTAATCTTTACTATTTATTTCATAAAAGCTTTTTGTTCTATTTAAAAATAATGTTTTATTATTTTGATGATTTTTAGGAGCTGAGGATGTTGCTCCGTCGAAGGATAAAATGTGATCTGGTCGTTCTAGTGATTCTCGGTGTATGGAACCCCACAATGTTGACCCAAAGACCAACGATTGTCGGCAGCCTGTTAATGATGCCCATACAAGTAACTCCATTCATAGTGTGAGTGAAGGAAATGAGTTAGGATAAGAAAATTGTGAACGAGGAACAAGCAATTTCCTGCCAGGTGTGTCTGAAGATTGTGTAGAGCAATGTTTAAATTTTAATACACCGGCTTGCAATGTGGCTAATGATCCTGAATTCGTTCCTTTACAATCAAAATATAATTTTACTCCAACGGTGTAGAGCGTTTCTCGGTTTAGCGAACCACACGATGTTCAACATCAGAACAATGATTATTGGGAGCCTGCTAATGATGTCCACACAAGTAACTCCAGTGATAGTGTGAATCATGTCAGTGATTCACAAAAGGAAAATCGTGTGGATGGGGTTAGAAATTCCCCAACTAATAATTGTAACATGGGTGAGTTAAATCTAAAGGGGAAGTTGCCTGATGATGCACATTTTGGATCTCCTCGTACAACAACAAATAGTAAGAGACAGTCAAAGGCTGCAGTTGACGAATCAGCTGCCTTGATTGGTAATAACAAATGTCGTCGTTCTGATTCTGAAAACACTAATGTTAGTTACCCGAACTTTGTAGATGAACCAAATTGTAATAAAAAGACATGAATCTTAAGTCGGTGGATACATTGTATCATGATGAGGTAGTTAGTCCGTTAATGATTCAATGTAGTCGACCTTAGAGGGTCACTTGTTCTTCTTCGAAGTATACTTCTGGGTATATGACATCCCGGAGGCCCCACCCTAGCAGACCTTTCAAAAGTTTTCTTTGTCAATATCTTCTTGATGGAATTATAACGTTGTGAGTTGTCATGTCCTTTTCGATGATTGCAATGTAATTGTATTGTTAATGTTTTCATTTAATTCTGTTATTTTTAAAGTTAATGTTGTTGCTCCGTGTTGTAGGTCTGATGATCCTATTTTTATTGAGTGCAATGGTAATGTTATGGTGCGATCTGCTCTTACCCATATTCTCTCTTCTAATGGTGATGTTGATCCTAACGAAAGTATTGCATTTCATATTTTCTCTTCTCTACACCCCTTGTTTATTCCTTTTATTCTTGATTCATTGTCTTATTTATTGTCTGTCATATTTTAGTATGTTCGTGTTGCTACTTCTATTTACAATAAGGTCTGGGGTACTAAGTGGATTAACAGGTCATGCAAAATAATGTTTCCTCCTTCTTTTGGGGAATTGTAACTTTATCCTTATCTTACATCTTTATTTAGTTTGTATGGTTTAAACGATTGATATGATTTTCTTTCACTGCATTCAGGCCGATGTACTTGGAATCGTCGATGCGGCAGATATTCCTACTGTATGCAAAAATAATTTGTCGATCTTTGACTGTAGCAATTTGAACTCTGTATGTTTCACCAATTAAAACTCTACTTTACCTCTTTTGTCGTCAAGGTTGCCTGGTTTTGACTCTGTGATTCTAGCTATACTTGCCTATTCGGGATGCAGTACATGGGTGGGCTGTTATTGTTTCATTTAATCGTTCTGAAGTAAGAGTGATAGATCTCGTTGGGGATCCTCTAATTGAACATGAAGCATCTCTGCAAAAGATGGTACGTATATTTAATATGATCATATTTATGACCCTTTATACTCTATCAAAATTTAATTTGTTTTATGTTTAATTATTTTATTAGTTAGGGGATTCGGATAATCTTATGTTGATGGACTCTTCAACGTGGAAGGATGGTGAAATTTCCAGTTGGCCTAGAATTAATGTTGTGGTTAAAGCCCCCTGTGAACTGTAACTTTATATGAGTTGCTTGTGTCCTTATTAATACCTATGTATTAATGACTTGTGTTAATTTCCTTGTACTATTTATAAAGTTTACAGTCTGGTGTTGTTATGCTTTCTGCCATCAAGAGCTTTGCCGAGCGGTTTAAGAACACATATTGCCACGTAAGTTTCGATCATTACAATCCTGTGATTTTATTCTTTATGAAACAATTGAGTAGTTGTTGTTATCAGTGAACACATTTCCCAAACTACCCAAAATGGTTTGCTACTGTTGTTGGAGAGATAGTCTCTCAAACTCTCCAACTGGTGGCTTGGGGGTGTATTCCCCAAAAATGTGTGGGAATTTTGCTCGAAAGATTAAGCTTACCTTAAGTGAAATTTGGTTGGTTGTTACTGGTTTGTATAATTAGAAATGTTTCGTGTTTATGTATGTAGGCCTTATCAGGAAAGTTTATGGACGAATGTGCTTGTCTTCTTTGTGACGATGTTTTTAGTAGATTTAATTCAAAGCGTGATGTCGTGAAGGTGTTATTGTCAAGCTATTCCACAAAGTAAGAAGTGGCCTTCTCCGCTTGTCTGTCTATTGATATGTTCTGACGAACTAGGATTCTCAAAAAAATATTGTCTTTGTGCCTTTATGTGTTTATGGGCTCTTGTCAAATTTTATGAACATTTTTTTAATACTCCGACCAATTTTGGTTTAATAATAAGCATACAATATATTTAGAAATGTTTTCTTTAAGGTTATTGTTGATAGACTGAAAATATTTAAATTGCACCATTATATTGATGCTTAGTAGTACAAAGTTTTGGTATCCAGTAACGTATTTTGGTTCCATGTTCAAGGGACGTAATCCCTTTAATTTAGCAGGTATTATTTCAAATACCTTAATTAGGTACATTACAAAGTTGTTCAGTCGTTTAATGATTAAAACTACCAGGCCACAAAACCACAAAGTCATGTGTTAGGAGAATTAGGTACATGACAAAGAAAATTAAAACTACTACTACATATTCCATGCCTCTTTCAGGAGCCTTCTCCTTGGTCCAGAGTTGTCCTAGTAGTAGTTGCTTTTGATTCCAACTTCCTAAAAATTAGGTTTTCCGATCATTAGTATTATTTCAGTAGTGTTATGCGTAAGGTATATAAAAAGTGATACCTCTATAAATCCGATGATGCGTTTCGATATTTTCTTGGTTGTTTTGAACTGAATACGCTTCTTGTTCCATAGAAGAATGATCCCACCTAAGAAACCTTCCGGTGGAGCAAATTCTCATTTGTTGAATGTTAGTGTGCCTATTATATATTTGGTGTTTAAATTTCCAACTCTAGTCTTGGTGAGGATGACAAATTCCGGATTGTGAGTGCCTATAAGGTGCAAGAAATTGAGGAAGAATGATGGTCGTGCTAGTCCTCTGATGTTCCACACCAGTGTAGTCATGTATCTGTGCACACTTGGATACACTTGTAGTTCCTGTCTTACCCTAAATTCTTCATCATTGTTGCTTGACATTTCAATTTCCTTACCAAGTAGTTCGCCGTAGAGCACCGTGTCTTTGTTAGTCCACTGCAGCATTATTTCTCGACCATCAATTGTTGGATCGTCTTCCGAAACTGCACAAATTTGGATTTGCTTGTGACAATATGCATTTGTGACCATTTTCATTTCATTAGTCCAGCTTTCAAAGGTCCAACTAAAGAAGGGTTGTGTCATTAGAACTATCTCCCTAATAGTTGGTAGGACTACTGTCAGATCAATTAGCCATGTCAATTCAGATAGGAGGATTTCATTTTTCGCTAGTAACCTTGGGTCCCTTCTCAGGAACCATGTAACATAAGCGTAAAGGGTTTCGCTATGGACGTGGATGTCAGTCAGATCCGGCAAATATGCTGGAATTAGATTCCCAAGCTCTCCCGTCGTCGGATCCCGTATCCTCATATTTAAATTTAATAGTGTTTTAGGGACTTTCAATGGATTTAACAAGATGTTTCTTAATGAAATTGGATTAGGGGTAGTGAATATACCTCCTTCTTCAGGAATACACCTTCCAAGTCGCCAAACAGGTGCTGGTGGTTTCATGTACACCACCGCGTTGATGTCGACCTCTGATGTAGTCCACATTGCTGGTTTTTTGAGATACCATGATGTCTTGTTCCTTGCTGAAAAAAACCCTGACAGGCCTCACCGGCGGTGGTGGAGGAATGCTTCTTTTGAAATAAGGATGTGTCGGTGGCGATGATCCGTCTGATTTGTTTGTCCATCATTGACTCGGTGCTGAGTAGGTATGAGGATTCATTTCGAATTTTGAAATTGAGGGAGGGTTTGTGGAGTTTTGGTCTTTGGTTGATGGTCTTTTGTGTCGCAGTGGTGGTTTAACTCTCTATCTTCTTTTTCTTAAAAGTGTATTGTTCAAACAATTATTTAATAATGCCCCTTTTCATGATACATTGTTTATTAGTTGTTGACAATAATAAAGTCATTTTGAACAAACTATATTATGTTTTGGACAATGTTGTTGAATTGAATTCATGACATGACATCCTCAATTTTTCATAAAGTTGAATCCTTGGTAATTGGTTACTGGGCTTTTTTAATTTAATAGTATTTCAGTGTAATTGGGCCTCTTAAAAAAAATTAGGGGTTGTAGTTGTTGTTGTTGTATACACTTCTATTGGCACATTGTTATTGAATTTTTGGCCCACTGAAATTGAATAATAATTTCTTTTAATAAACCGAAGTTGCTCGTTCATGTGTCATTAAGTGATATTACTTTAATATATATGCGTAAATACAAGTTGTAGTTTGCCGATTTGACTTATCAGTGTACCGTAAACAGAGGATTATTAAAAGGTAATATTAGCAGTAATTTGTAATTGATTATTACAAACAACACTTAAGTAACTAATTATTACAATAAACAATGAACTAAATAATTATAGTACAACAAGATAATTCAACATCCATATTGTATCTTTCCGTTGGCCCTAGTCATTTTCTTTTGGAGCTAGTAGTAGAACCCTTTCTTCCACCTTGTGCCCCTTGTAATACAACCACATAATTTTTAGTTCTATACTAAGTACAAATCTAACTCCAATTATTTGGTATTATTAAAGTATTAATAAATTGAATGTATGCACAACTGACTGACCGATAATACTCCATCAATGGAGTGTGGATCTTTTTCAATTTGGTTGAAAGTGATCTTGGTTGAATCCCATAATAATAGTAATTCGCCTGATAAACCGCATGGTTTCGCACACACCCATGCATTGAATGGCAAGTCCCCACACACAATTGTTGTGTTCCCATAAGATGTTCTTGTTTCGGTGACAAGTATAAGAGCTGGACTATGATGCCTCACTATGTTATTAATATTCTTTGAGAAACTGGGTCGGCAAAAGCCCCTTGAATTCCAAGCAACAACACACATATTTTCAGGTAGTGGTCGTTTCTTTGACTTCGCATTGAATTCTCGTTGATCCAAGGCTTTCTGGCTCTTGCAGGTTGGATGTTTAGTAGATGCACTGCCCAAAATTGGTGTAATTGTAATACTTGACGTCATAATTCTTGTCCCATCCCATTTTTTTGCCTCAACCTTGATCTCCAACTTCATTGTTCTTTCAATGGTGTGGAAAATGTTGAAGGAGTTGGAGTAATTACTAGCAATGACTTCAGTACTTTGTTTATTCAACAAGTAGATCTCCTTTGTTTGTGGCAAGATTGGTTCTGGGTCCAAAACGGATAATAATTCGTCAGATTGATATAACATATTTTTCGATTCTTCAATTGAATTAAACCACCTCTCATACGTCTGTGCAGGTTGTGGGTAGGCGCCTCTTAAATCTTCTAAATTTGGGATGTGTGCAGGAACTACCATACACCCACCATCTGAGGACATGAACAGATCCAAATATGGATGATGTAGGGGTTAACCATAAAATGTCTTATGTAATGCATTGGCATGGTTTTTATAGAATTAGGTGTTTTTATGTGAAAGGTTCTCTTTTGAGGATCGACCTTTATATGGTTTTGTTGGGGAGTCATTGTGTTGATTAGCATGTTTGGAGCATTAACTGGTTTGTTTATGATAATTGCATTTGGTGGCTGATTTGGTGTTTTAATGGGTTGTTGTTGTAGCTATTCTTCTTCTTCATTCATATTTATGGAGTATTTTTTTTTTGTGCAATTTTATTTTTGTGTATTACTCAGTTATTAACTTATCATATATAGTACAGATTGTGTGTATTAGGGTTTGAGTAATGAGAGACCACATAGCCCAATAAATTTGGACTTGACATTTATTTTTTCTTTGTTGAAACAGTAAATGGACTTTTTTTCAAATGGGCCTGACATTTATTTTTAAGAGTCATGTTAAGTTTTAATAAAAAAAATATGTTAATTTTTCATATTAAGAAACCCTTTGCTTTCTCTCTCATTAGATCTGCCTCATACTCGAAAATCCAAGCGCTAAAAATGAAAAAAATTGACGTGGATCCTCTCACTGATGTGTTTCAGATGGTCGCTGAGACTCATTATGCTTTGAGAATCAAGTAGCAGATGGACATGGTGGAGTCAAGCCCTTATTGGAAGGACGAGTTCAAGGGCATGATCGAGCATCCTGAGCTCCTAGAACATCTTGGGGACATTGGGTTCGTTGCCTTACTCGTGGTGGTTGCAAACATCCAAGAAGCGGAGGCTGTTGAGAGAAACAACTCTCTTGCTATTGTTGCTGTTGTAGACCCACAACCTTTGGTAATTGAGATGCCTAATGAAGATGGTGATCAGGGTGAAGTTGCTCGAGTGTTGGCAACGGAAGGTGCTCAGAAAATAGAAAAGAAGAAGAGAAAGGTGGTCCACACTCCAATAAAGAAGTACAACCTTAGATCTACCAAGGAGATTCCAGTGTAGATGGAGAACCCAAATACTCCAGTGTCGAGGAAGGGTAAGAAGAAGGAGGGTGACAATTCTACTAGGGGAAAAGGTTCTAGCATAAGGCGGTGTGTGACAAGGTCGCATAGTAGGAAGATGGTAGAGGAGACTACTGAGATGCTTCCAAGGAGGGCAGAAAATCCAGACTATGATCCATGTTACAAGTGGTGGTTCAAGGAACATCTCACTGCCACCAGGGAGAACTATGATCTCTGAGTGCAGTGGTGTGAAGCCTAACTAGGTATTACTCATTTCCCTTTTTATTTTTGGTGATGGAAAATTTAATTTGTTGTTAATTATTTTTTTGTGTTTAAAACTTGTGTGTGTGACCATGATTTTGGTGTATGAATGATTTTTTGTGGTTTCTGACGATGAATTTGGTGTGTCAATGATTTGTTGTGACCATAAAGTTGGTTTTGTGATAGCAACTTCAGTTGAGTTCCTAATGATGTCAAATTGTTGCTAGAAATAATGTTGGTATAGTGTAGGCTCTGCTGCTGGTGCCCTTTAGAGATTCACCTCTTGTGTATTGGCTGGTGTTTGAGTCCCTTTATATTGTATGTGGTGACAAACGAAGAAGGACTCACACTAATCTCACATCACATTGCTTAAGCTAGCTCCACGTTGATACCTCTTGAGGGACAGTTGAATGTGAATATGTGATGACATGTTTTTCTAATGGATTGAAACCACCAAAAAGTTTTATCAATGTGCTTGTACTAATGGTTATTCTAAGGACAGAACAACACTCAAACAAACAATTTAATTTCATTACAATATTATGGGTACATTATTGTGAATGTGTGCTGAAAACAATGTTAACATCTGCTTAGTTAGTAGCTCATGTGCTGGCACTTCAAAGTTGGACAAAACCATAGGAATGTCACAGGATTGATTATTTTATCAATCCATAGGATTGACTAGAAAGGCCCCCTATTTGTGTCTTGATTCATGTCTGAGTCCGTTTATATTGTGTGTGGTGAGAAATGAGGAAGGACTCACACTAATGTAACATCACATTGCTTAAGCTAGCTCCAGGTTGATACCTGTTGAGGGAGGGAAACTTGAATGTGAATGTGTGACGACATGTTTTCTGATGGATTGAAACCACCACAAAGTGTTATCAATGTGCTTGCACCACGTTTGACATGTCTTGAAATGTGGGTGATTTTGTTCTGGTTGCATGGAGAATATGAGACAAAACCCACTTGTTGCTAGTTTATGTGCCCGTATGACTGCAGTGTGATTGCTGCTAGTGTGTGATCTTAGTTATCCTCTTTTGAGTAGCCTGTATACAGTAGAGGGTGAAATTCTTAGGCAAGCAACAAATAATGGTAGTTCTCTTGTTAAGAGGACCAGACTAAAGGAGCTCTTTTGAAAATACTTGATGTTTCCTACTAGATTTCCTCACTTTTTTCGATTTGACATCAATGACACCACCACTCTCTCTTAGTCTTTTTGTTTTGTTTTTTTTTTTTTTGAAATTTGGAGTGTTTGTTTTAATGCATAATTTGGTGTTAGGAAACATGTATAGTTGAATTTGATACGTTGAAGTTGAACTAGTGGCTATCCACAGGTACTAGTAACTTTGGGAAGAATTGTACTAGTTAAGGTTCTTCATTTTCTGGTGTAGCTTGGTTTGTTCTGTATGCAGGTCGTTTGTGAATATCTCATCCCTCATCCCTCCACCAATAGCATGTCCAGAGAGTAGTAGCCGTCATCCTAAGCCAGCGTTGAGTGGTTTTGCATTTTGCATGGATGCAGATCTCAAATGAAGATGGATGCACCACTACTTTACTAACCTAGTCTAAGTGCACAGTGCGTGCTGTGAAGTGTATTTTGTAAAGCTTAATTCAAGTGATCATGTCTGTAATTTTTTGGTGAAGAACATGAGTTTTTTGCAAGTAATTCAACTGATCAAGATTTGAATGGGGAAGGGAGTATATATAGGGGTGGATGTACCTTTACTTGCGCTTTGAACAATGAAATTTTAATGACTCGAATGGTGACATTTAGGTGGATTAAGACATACACTACTCTATTCACAAATACTTATTTTCATTTTTTGTACTCCTTTGCGAATTTCATTAAACTAAATTATAAGTATTATTTATATGAAATTTGGTAAAAAGCTATCCTGGGATTAGTTCCTTGTTTGATCGATCTAAACGATTCAATAGAGCCACAACGCGTTTAATGACTTAATATAAAAACACAAGTTAAGCTTTTGACAAAAATATTTAACATGGCACAATAACATTAATTCATACTAACAATATATAAACAACTTGTGGCAAAAATCACTCAACATTAATTGAAAATCCTGGACGTTCAAGGGATACAAAGTACACACGCAACAAAGATTAATGAACAATAAAGTGAACAAATATCTGTAGTTCACTACTACATTATTTAATGCAACGACAACCTCTAATGTCATAATTTTTATTTAATGCAACGACAACCTTTAATGTCGAAACCGATCCAACTGGATAATTTAACGAGGCTAGCGAACAAACAACCATTAAAGACGTTATATCTTAAGCCAAATCACACCGAGTATTGTTATTATTTTCTAAAGTGATAACTTCTAACTATATTACTTTGATAAATCAAGTTTTGCTGAGAATTTATCGTTGTAACTATATTACTTGTAACAATAAATACCGTATTTATCCATGCTATTATTCTTTACGTACTTATGTTTTGTATATTAATTTTCTGTTAAATATTAAAATAGGGGGAGATCTAATATGAGGGGAAACAGAAACTAATAACAATACAATATTACACACGAAATAGTTAATATTTGTTGCACTTCAAACAAATAATGACTAACATATTTACATGACTATTTACGAAAACTTTGACATATTGACATAAAATATTGACATGAGTATTTAGAAAAACTTTGGTAAAAATTTGGTATTTTAAGTAAAAATTTATGTTAAAAAGAATTAGACTGTACATATGGGAAAAGTACATTTCCCAGTTCCCCACATGGCAACAAATGTGAGAGAGCAATAGAGGGCAGTATTTTATTAATTTGTAACTACTTTTGGACAATATGATTAATTAAAACGTATTTACAAAAAATTAAAAACCATTTTAAGAGTAAACCAAGGAATATGAAATTGCTAGTTTGTTTTTAGGTTCAGTTATTTAAAAAATCATTAATTGTCGGTTAAAGCTTTTCATTAAATCCAACTATGCTGGCCGTTGGATTACACAACCGAATCTCCACCTTTCATTCAAAGCAGTTTGTAATACCCAAGACGGAGAGAGAAGATTGAAACAACACATCCACCTTTCATTCAAAGCTTCTTTTGGGTGCTCTTCAGGTGAAAAAACCTCAAACAATGTCTTCATCCACATCCACGCACCCCAATCATCCACAACAACCATATAATTGCATTACCATCACCCACAAAGAATCGCTAACCGGCACTAAAAATGAAGTGAAATTCGAAATATTTGAGTACTTTTTCCTTTAAAGGAAGGTGCGCATGTTCATTAATTGGGCCGTGGTTTACGACCTTATTTTGCACCCTGAGTTGGAGCAGAAACAAACTTATGGCAAACTCATGATGACCGCTGATGGCGTTGCATGCTTCCCCGCTCATTTGCCTAACCTGACTGACATGTTAGGCCACGATGTCGATCTGATGGAGCTCCACCAAAAACTCAAAGTCATCTCTGACGCAGAACCCGGTATGAACCCTAGAGACACTGGTTTTTTCAGGGAGTGGTTCGATCTTGAACCAAAATTGGATCTAGGATAGGACCTTGGGCACTTACCAACAAACTAGTGGTTGTTGAATTAGCGAGCCACTGTGATGGCTTTCAGGCGTTCCGAGTTACATGACCAATTTCGAGCATATCCCTTATGGTTGCCCACATTATCAACCATCAAATGGACGTGATGAGGTCTCATCGGGTCATCCGAACACCGGATCTACAGCCGGGCAAAAGAGTCATGTGATCTCATTACACGTTTGCTGTTTGGAATACTAGGGGTGTTAGCAGGCCATCTCTGAAGAAGAATCTAGAGAAGATCATTGAAGCTTTCAAACCAGCTGTTATTGTTCTCAGAGTCGAGGGTTTCTGCACATAATTTCAAAATTCTGTATCATGCACTTGGACTAGATTTGGCGTACGAGATTGACCAAGTCTTCAACTTGATCGGTGGTCACATTATTATGTGGGACAAGGCAAAGGTTGAGGTTGATCTTTGCATAATAGAGAAAGGCAGCGAGTTAAGGTTTCTGGGGTAGATCAAGGTAAGCAAGCAGTTATTCACAGTTCACAATGAATTGTTGCTTTTAAATGTTATTTACAAATATTGCTTGGATACTTGTAAGTCAAATATTTAATTTGTTGTGCTATTTTTGGCAACTGTGTTATGTTATGGGATCTGGTACTGTTTTCCTTCGTTCACCAAATTCAAATAATATATTGTAGATTGTTATATTTTTGTTTTGTTGTGTAATTAGAAAAGGGGATCCTTAGAAAGTACTAAATTATTCTTTATTCTGAATTAAACAATTATGATTTATTATGTTGGAAATATGCATGCATCGACATACTATTAGATTACAGAACCATTAAATGATTATATATTTAGGGTTTGTGAATTATATATGATTGGCATGTTGAAATTAGGGTTTAGCAATTATTTTGTTGGTGGCCTGGTACATGTTATTAACGAAAGTACATTGTAACACAAAAAAACATGACAATGAAAACCCACTGTGTGTAGATGAGGATGATGGAGACAACACCAGTGGGGAAAAGAACTAGGGCACAATTGGCTAAGTCACCATCAGCAGTTAAGGGGAAAAGGAAAGTTGATGATTCGAGGTCCTGGAGTAAATCAGGGAAAACAAGTCGAGGTCCTCATCATCAAGAGAATAGTTGTGATAGTGATTCGTCGGTTGAAATTGTGGAAAAGGTACTTTACTGAAAAGGATCAGCTTTCTTTTTTAAATAAATAATTACACATATAGTTAGGATTAACTTTATTATCATCCTCTGAGTTATTCAATGGAAGAGTGAATTCCTCCATTGTAATTGGCAACTTTGAAGCTTCATTGTAACTTTCTCTTTCCACTAATTTCTTTGTTCATCTATACTTTGTTTTATTTGTTAGTACTTGTGATGTTGTTATTAGTTGATTATTAACTTCAAATTGTTGGATGTTATTAATTTTATTAGTACTTTTGATGTTTTTCATGCTAATTCTTGTGATTGATTACCACAAGTACTTAATTACTAGTCTCCTTTAATTAAGTATCCAAAGATGAAGTTGGGTAGTAGACTCCCTTGAACTTGTTTGACTAAAAGACCATGAAAATAGGGATTTCTAGTCAATGGAAATTCGTTGTCACTGTGAGTTTGGTTTTCATGCTTGGTTTTGTGAATTGTAACCATGAAAATAGGTTGTAGTAGGCAATCCTTCTAGCTTGAGAGAGTAGTTAGGTGTCTTAGGTGTCATTCCTAGTTTAGTGATAAAGCAATCACAATGCACTAGTTGACTTAGCTTGTTTAAAGAATGACTTCCAGTGGTTGATTCAATGCCTCTCATGGGTTCGATCTTTTTTTTGCCTTCGCTACTACTTAGTAAGACCGAGTTAGGTTTTATTATTTGATAGTTTGGCAAAGCTCAATCAAGTTTTTGGCGCGACATAGTTGACGAATACATAATTTTAGTATTTGAACAGACAAATCTGTATTTAGGTTCTCGTATCCGTAATATAGCATTTTGTTAGTTAAGAATGTGTTTCTTGTTTCAGTACTTTGAATGTTTTTGTGTTCGCAACTTTGGAATTTGAGTTTGTTTGAGTCATTGCACTGCCATTTGAGTTTGTTTGAGTTCATCAACTGTAAATCCAAGTGAATATAAATTGATAAGCTAAGTATCAACTATAAACCCACTTATTATATTATATTGAAAGTAATATTTGTACACTTATTTCTTTATTCAAATTGAACTTACAGGTTGTGGGTGAGGAAGAAGACGATAACGACAGTGACACCATTTGAAGGAATCACATTTTCACTGGACTACGGAATCAGAAATGGATGACGATAATATGTGGACTGTGTAATCAGGATAGCTGTTGGTTGTTCTTATAAGATGTATGACATTGCACTAATTACTAATTACCTACTAATGTTTTATTTAGATTAAGATCGAAGGATTTAGACCATGCGCCAGACATCAATTAGTAATTACCACATTTCCCTGCTTTTTTTCGATTTCACATCAATGACACCACCACTCTCTCTTAGTCTTTTTGTTTTAATTTTTTATTTGAAATTTGAAGTTTTTGGTTTTAATGCAATGGTGTTAGGAAACATGTATAGTTGAATTTGATAGGTTAAAGTTGAACTAGTGGCTATCCACGGGTACTAGTAACTTGGGGAAGAATTGTACTAGTTAAGGTTCTTCATTCTATGGTGTAGCTTGGTTTATTGTGTGTGCTGTGAAGTGTATTTTGTAAAGCTTAATTCAACTGATGATGTTTGTAATTTTTTTGGTGAAGAATATGAATTTTTTGGAAGTAATTCAACTTATCATGATTCGAATGTGTCATGTGTTTGTATTTATTTGATAGAAATGTGGTAAAAAGCTATCGTGGGATTAGTTCCTGATCATGATTGTTCTAAACGATTTAATAAACTCACAATGCGTTTAATGGCAACAATAATATATATGTTTTCACACTTACATAGAAACTTGAACGATCGATCCTGGTGTGCCTAACAAATCGATGAATAACCAATTTGCAAAAGTAATACAATAATAATTGAGTTGTTGACAATATTTATGGTACAACTGACAAACTAACGAAATAATGTACATTATCAAATGTACATTATCATTTTTTGGTGGAATTTTATTTTTCTGTGTTTGTATTACTCTTTTATTAACTTAGCATATATAGTACATATTGTGTGTATTAAGGTTTACGTAATGAGAGAGCACATAGCCCAATAAATTTGGGCCTGACATTTATTAGGCCTTTGTTGAAACAGTAACTGGAACATGTTTTGGATTAAGCCCTTATAATCAAGAAAGATGTACTTCAAATTAATAATAATTGGGCTTCAGACTTTAACTTAATATAAAAACACAAGTTTAGCTTTTTATAATAATATTAAACACGGTACAATAACATTAATTCATACTGACAATATTTAAACAACTTATGGCACAAATCACTCAACATTAATTGAAAATCCTAGACGTTCAAGGGCTACAAAGTACACAACGAAGAAAGATTAACGAACAATAAAGTGAACAAATATCTGTAGTTCACTACTACAATATTTAATGCAATGACAACCTCTAATGTCATAATTGTTGTTTTTGGGAGTTAGATGGATGAACAAGCACTATCGCATGAATTACTTGCGAGCGTGGTGGGATAATCTTCATCTTCTAATAATATTATCTTCAAAGGCTGCACATTGAACAAGTAATGTTATTTAGATTAACTTATTATATTAACAATAACAAGCAACTTAGAGTTACTTTATTAACATTTCGATTTATATACCTCCAATGATGCTGTCATTCGTAGAGGTGCTTTGTCAATGTCGATCATAGGAGTGCCAATCACCCTCCTCTTGTCCCACAGAAGGATTGTGCCCCCTTCCAATCCAATGGACTCCACGATGGAGGATTCAAATTCCCAATCTATCATTTTGCTTAGCCTCTCAAAACCGGGCTTGTATACCCTATTCTCGGTGAGCAAGATAGCCACCGGATTGTGAATTTGCATGAAATTTTCGAGATTTGCTAGGAATCTGTGCCTTGCAACGTTTCGTACGTTCCACAGTATTATAGAGGAACCCTCCGAAATTAGGATATCTGATTTCTTCAGGTCTGGTGCAATGCGGACAACATTACACCTTTCATTCTGGTCAGACTCCATGGATTGAGAGCACACCATCAAATCGACAGCAGAAGTTGTATTGACTACCCTTAACACTTGGACAGCATCAGTGAAATGACTCATTAGCAAGCTTAGAGTCTTGCCCAAATTGTAATTTGTCCCACCAAACTCAATTAACGGTTTGGGGTCACATTGCAGTTGTATCAATGAAGGGAGTACCTTAGAGATCCCCTCATATTTCATGGAATTTTCCTTCAAGAAATCCATGAAGACTTCATGTTATTAACCTTGCCATACAAGTCACCCAAAGTTGGGAGGAACACAGGCCAGATGGTTCTCGTAGAGTTAGACATTACCATGTCTCTGTACTCATGAGGCCAAGGTAGGTTACGTGCGCAGACCATCTTTTGGAACACTGATGGGTGAACTTCCTCAAACAATTTTTTGCCTCCTCTTTCCCTATAAATTACATAAACAAAATTATTGAAATCTATTTCGTGATCTTGGTTTGTATTTGGAGAGAAGAACACTATTTGGCTTGGTGTTTCACAGTTAGTTTTTTAGCCAGAGGGACATTTTTTGGAAGCCATGATTAGGATGATTTGTGTGTTGTGTGTTTGGTTGTGAATTGCTCTGAAAAAAACAACTATAACAATTTATAGAGGATTTAGGAGTGTCCTTATCTATTTATTTAATCACACTAAATTTTATATTATATTGTTTTTTTCTTTTATTTTGGCGCCAACATACGGCGGGAAATCATGTACTATCATAGTGTATTTACATAACAATAACACCACTTGGCAACATTTCACTCTAAATTATCATATCAACCTTTCCACTAAAAGCTAATGTGAAATGTCCAAAGACACTTTGCAATGCAATTTTTGGAAATTAATTCTTTCAGTTTTGATTGGTTTTCATGTGTTATTGTTTCAATGTTTGGCAACAATATTACTATAGTAGGGTGATGGTTTTCCGACCAATAATTAAATGGAAAACACCAATAATTAATCTATCAGGTGTCTTACGTAAATATTATATATTGGTATTTTGACTTATAATGTAGTATATTCACATCTAAATATTATATTTATCTCTGCTATTATTGTCAAGAAAACCGGACAACCATTTAACAAATGAGACAAGCATTTCATTGATAGGTTTTGTACTAACGGTTAATAGCCTTTTCTTTTGATAACTTAAAAGTTTTTGAAGTGAGTTAATATGGAGAGAGGTGGTTACAAATGAATACTTTTGTTTAATATAGTAGATAATGCAAATTTAAATGATAATATGGTTCAAATTCCTATAAATAATGTTTTTAGATGAACTATTATCGTCCCATATTGTAGAATCTCAAAAAACACGTCTAATTATACACTCAAGTCACACAAAAAATATGGTGTTCATTTAATTTGTTATATTGCGGTTTTCACTAGAAATATTGTTCAACTTCCGATTAATTATTGTTTTATATATCCTATTAATGTCACACAAAAGACACCTTGTCTCATTTTACATACTATATATACTATTATCCGAAACAATACTGTCACACTTCCCTTAGATAAAACAACTATTTTCACACAATATGGATTTTCTTGGAAAACCATATCCACATGTATGCCCAGATCACCATCGTCGAAGGCATCATAGGGAAGAGGATTATTCTCTAACTATTAGAGAGGAAGAGAAACTTTGGAACGAAGCCCTATTAAATAATTTTAGCCCGAACCTTATTGTGGAAGCACAATCATCGCTCACCAACGGTCATTCCATAATTGGCAACATGGAAATCATGTGCGATATGATTTTTCCACGATTAAGTATTAATGAGCACCATGACGCGATGTGAGTGTGCAAGGCTTGGGGAAGGGAAATCATAACTTGTTTCTTTGCTCCAAATTTCGAAGAGAGATATCAACGAAGTCTTGAGGTCGAGTTTAACTACCATTTCGTTGTCACTTTACGTCATCAGCGGGATCTTCCTTCTGTTGTGATTGATTTCAAATGTGATTGTGACACATGGGAAGAACGGGTCACTATGGGTGGTTACTTTCCATGGTGGATGCATGCGGATGATGATGAACATGACTATGGAGAGACGTTTAACCCCTTTGGTGTCGGTCAAGTTCAAGTCATGGATTACACTGAAATACGCAGAGCCATTTAGTATGTAGATTTTAGTAATTTAGTATGTCGTTAATGAATTTATTGTTATTTCATAATTTAGTATGTTATTAATGAATTTAGTATGTCATAGTTACTTGTAACTACAATTTATGAATTAGTTGATAAAAATATTTCTTTGATTAATCAAGTTTATTGTAACGAATTATTGTAATGGATTGTTAAATCTTAATGTTTGCGTACGTACTTTGTTTTTATTAAATTGTTGTAAAATATGAAATTGTTGTTTACGTACTTTGTCATTTATTGTAACCAATATCATACAATATTACCAACGAACAAGTTAGTAATCCTTGCACCTCAAATAATACCTGGCATATTGACATGACTAATAAGAGGAAATTTGACTTTGGTGCAAATTGGCATTTAAGGTAAAAATTTGTTACAAATTAATTTGACCAAAAATGGACACCTTTCCATTTCCCACACGGACAAAAATGTGACAGAGTAATAGAAGTGGAAGGAACCTTCTATGAATTACTATCAAAACAGATTTTCATTTTATTTTCCCCATGAATCCCCAAAAACCTTCTCAACATCAACTACACAACTAGAGAAGTTGAATTTTGAATCATGGGACACATTGTAAGTTGAATTCCTTTTCTTATTTGGAGTTTGATAAAAATACATTCTCAATCGAGTATAGATTGTAACTAAAGTAACAAATGTCATTTGTATGTTTTCTTTTTTAAAGAAATCCCTAGTTACATAGTTGAAAAGCTCTGTGGTAATTTCACTGTGGTCAATATTAGGAGATATAACACAGGAAACACATGGGAGTGTCAGCTAAAAGTTATGGCAAATGTCAATGGTGAAAGAGCTTACAATCTAGGATTAGGTTGGAATGTCCTAGCTATCGAGAACAACATTCAGGTGAATGATTTTCTAATGTTCACATACTATGGCAACAATTCCATAAGTGTCTTTGTTTTAGGAAAACACAACCAAGTTCAAACGTTGCCAGCAATAGCAAACAACATACCTGCAGGGTAGCCTCGCAGATGTAGAGGAAGGCCTCAAAAGTTAGACGAGATCACCGAAAACACATTCGCTGCCAGGGCTTGGTAAACTCAGAATGGTCGTTTTTCATGGTGAAGTTGAACAAGGGTTTCAAAAAGAATTGGAATCTGGTAATGTGCTCAATCTCTGAAATATCTTACTTTAACTGAATTTGAGAAATTTATGTATAACATTAATATACGTTAACTATAAACGAATTGGCAAACAGTTCTAGCTAAATTCTCGAAGACATGGCTATATTACGAGGGGAAGGACGACATTGAAACAACAATTATTAATGGTGACAGTAAGTGGAATGTAGACCTCAGGATGTATTGCAAGGATAGTGTTTTGCAAGGCATGAAAATTCCTGGATTGAAGGAATTCGGAAGGCTGAAAGGTGTCAAATTGACAACAGTGTTAGCTTTTGAGTTGATGGTGGTTTACCCACCAGTGTTGAAGGTCGTCGTTTTCAACTAACAAAGTTAATGTTGATGGCATTTCTTTTTTGACAAATTAGTATTTTGGGTTGGATGTAGTGTCTCTGTAAAGACTGTAATGGGATAAAGCAGGGTTAGAGTATGTTGGGTTATTAGGTTTTGGTTGGATGCAATCGATGTTAAACAGACACATTAATTATCTTATTTAAGGATGTGTGATGTTAAATTGTCTTGTACTTTTGAAGTTTTACAAGACGTAATCGTCCCGAATTATTGTAAAGTATTGTGAAATCTTTAATTAAATAGTACCATATTAATATATCATCGCATTTGATAACAGTACAAATTTATTGGTTTAGTCTAAATAAATAATTCTTTTACTTAAATGCTTTTAAATACAAATAATAAAGCAAAAAAAGGGGAAAGAGTAACCACCAGGGAAGCGGTTTATCAACCCCAAATAAAATAGATGTGATAGTTTGGCAACTGCATGGACCCACAAACAGCAAGGGGAAGGGGGAAGTTACTTTGCAGATAAATTATGTTGATTTAAATAAGGACCAGTATTGCATTGGTAATATAACAAAAATTAATAAATGGAAACACAATAACGAAAAATGACTTAAACGTATTAAATATAAACAAAAGAGAGAAAAGAAGATGAGTGGCCACTTACCAGTTACATTGTTCATTAGAATTCAATCCATTAACCAACTTGATTAAATTGTAAGATTTATTTTTAATGCATGTTTTAGTATTTAAAAATTCCTTTACATGTTTCACTTAACAAATATAGCTACTAAATTTGAACGCATTTTCCATTTCAGTTTGATCGATGATCATACTAGGAAAAACGAACACATAATTACCCATAGTTATTGTATTCGATTAAGGAGCTCGCATGAAAACAAAAATTCAACTTCAACGAGGTTTCCATTGTTCAAACTTAGCTCTTACACAATGCACCCTTTAAATACTTAAGATATAAACTTTAACAAATGGCCTTTGGGGGGTATATTATTGTTTTAAGCTACATAACTATTGTAGCTACATACTTATATATTGTTTCTAGATGTAGAGCTAGAATATGGTGCCAAATTGTTGTTTCACTTAAGAAATATAGTTACTAAATTTGAATGTATTATGCATTTAAACTTGTTTGATGAACATACCGGCCAAAACGAACACGAAATGAACCACAGTTGCTGTAAAAACACATTTTTTTATTGGTTTTTTATGTAAAGCTAGCATTCAATGCCAAAATGTTGTTTCACTTAACAAATATAGTTACTAAATATGAACACATTTTCCATTTCATTTTATTCAATGATCATACCGGGTAAAACGAACACATAATTACCCATAGTTACTGTATTCGGTTAAGGAGCTCACATGAAAATGGAAATTGAACTCGAGCGAGGTTTTCATTCTTCCAACTCAGCTCTTTCACCATGCAACCTTTAAATAATTAAGATTTACATTTTCCTATATGGCCATTACAGAGTATATTATTGTTCCCAGTTAAATAACTATTGTTAAAGCATATTTATTTATTTTTTTATGTAGAGCTAGCATTTGATGCCAAATTGTTGTTTCACTTAACAAATATAGTTACTAAATTTAAACGCATTTTCCATTTCTGTTTGTTCGATGAACATACTATATAAAACGAACACATAATTACTCATAGTTGTTGTATTCAGTTAAGGAGCTCGCATGAAAACGAAAAATAGAACTTGAACGAGGTTTTCATTGTTCCAACTCAGCTCTTACACAATGCACCTTTTAAATACTTAAGATTTAAACTTTCACAAATCGCCTTTGGGGGTATATTATTGTTTTAAGCTAAATAACTAATTTAACTGCATACTTATATATTGTTTGTAGATGTAGAGATAGCATATGATGTCGAATTGTTGTTTCACTTAAAGAAATATAGTTACTAAATTTGACCGCATTTCCATTTAAGTTTGTTCGATGATCATACCAGGTAAAACGAACACATAATTACCCATAGTTACTATATTCGGTTAAGGAGCTCACATGAAAACGAAAATTGAACTTGAGCGAGGTTTTCATTATTCCAACTCAGCTCTTTCACAATGTATCCTTTATAAAATTAAGGTTTACACTTTCACTTATGGCCGTTAGAGAGTATATTATTGTTTTCAGTTACATAACTATTGTAAAAGCATATTTAATTATTTATTGATTTTTTGATGTAGAGCTAGCATTTGATGCCAAATTGTTGTTTCACTAAAGAAATATAATTACTAAAATTACATGCATTTTCCATTTCAATTTGTTCGATGAACATACCGGCTAAAACGAACACATCATTACCCATAGTTGTTGTATTCGGTTAAGGAGCTCACATGAAAACGGAAATTGAACTTGAGCGAGGTTTTCATTGTTCCAACTCAGCTCTTTCAGAATGTACCGTTTATATTATTAAGATTTACACTTTAACAAATGGCCATTAGAGAGTTAATTATTCTTTCCAGTTACATAACTATTGCAGAAACACATTTAATGATTATATTTTTGATGTAGAGCTAGCATTTGATGCCAAATTGTTGTTTCACCTAAGAAATATAGTTACTAAATTTGAACGTATTTTGCATTTTAGTTTGTTCGGTGATCATACCGGGGAAAACGAACACATAATTACCCATAGTTACTGTATTCGGTTAAGGAGCTCTCATGAAAACGAAAATTTGAACTTGAGCGAGGTTTTCATTCTTCCAACTCATCTCTTTCACAATGTACCGTTTGTATAATTAAGATTTACACTTTCACATATGGCCACTAGAGATGATATTATTGTTTACAGTTACATAACTATTGTACAAGCATATTTATTTATTGTTTTTTTTATGTAGAACTAGCATTTAATGCCAAATTGTTGTTTCACTTAACAAATATAGTTACTAAATTTGAACGCATTTTCTATTTCAGTTTGTTCGATGAACATACCGGCTAAAACGAATACATAATTACCCATAGTCGCTGTATTCGATTAAGGAGCTCGCATGAAAACAAAAATTGAACTTGAGCGAGATTTTCATTGTTCCAACTCAGCTCTTACACAATGCACTCTTTAAATACTTAATATTTAAACTTTCATAAATGGCCTTTGGGGGTATATTATTGTTTTAAGCTACGTAACTATTGTAAATACACAGTTGTATATTGTTTTTAGATGTAGAGCTAGCATATGATGCCAAATTGTTGTTTCACTTAACAAATATAGTTACTAAATTTGAACGCATTTTGCATTTTCAGTTTGTTCGATGATCATACCGGGTAAAACAAACACATAATTACCCATAGTTACTGTATTCGGTTAAGGAGCTCGAATGAAAACGGAAATAGGACTTGAGCGAGGTTTTCATTCTGCCAACTCAGCTCTTACACAATGCACCCTTTAAATAATAAAGAATTAAACCTCCACAAATGGCCATATAGAGTATATTATTGTTTCTAGTTACATAACCCCACCTAATACACCTAATACAATCTAAGACCTCTTCCAAGTTCCTTTTTGAACTTGAAAGCCTCTCAACCAACCCCTCTGTTGATTGAGCACTCAATCTCTTGAAAGCTAAACTCTCTTACAAGCCTCTCTGGATTATCACTCAACCCAAAGCCCTCGTCAAGTAACAACTCTACTTGAAGCAATTACAACTCGATTTGTAAAACTAAAAACTGTTTAGCAATGTGTGTAGGAATGACTCAAATTCTTTTATGCTCAGATGTATATTCAACTGATTTGGTCTTACGTATTTATAGGGCAATGTTAAGCGTGGAATGGAAGCAGTAAGTCCACTACACATCACTCCATACGAAGTAGGAATTGGAAGTCATGCCTTAGTGGAACTTGGCATGCACGTCCATAATTCACACGTCATATTAATCAGTTAGAATATAGTCGTTTATTCTTAATTTTTCTCAACTAATTTTTGCCTTGATGATCAAGGCTTAGGTTACAGCTATTCACACGTTTTGTTTCCTTAATTTTCTCAAAATCAGTTAAACCATTTTTCTCAAAAATATCTTTTTGTCGAAAAATACTTTTGTAAAATATAATTTAAGGTAAAATCCAATTTTCCATAAATAAATTCTAACAAGATAAAACGGGAAGGTTGTAAAAAGATTTTATTCGAAAATCATTTTCCTAGGATTTATTTATTACTTAGAGATATCTTTTTAACACTTATCCTTAATTTATATCTTTTAATAAAAGTCCTTTATTTAAACAGATTTTAATGCTTATTTTTATTGAGCCTTATTCCCACACAAATGCTAAACTTACAATAAGTCTAAAATACATATATCCTAAACTTATTATACTCTGATGCTTCTTATGTCAAATCACCAGTAAGTCTCGAATCCTGACTCTCCAAGGGACTCGAGTTCCTTGCACTTGAGTTTCTTCCTTGAACTCATCAGTCTTCAAAATCACATATTTAGCTCCTTTTCCACTCTTTGGATGATCCTTATTTCATTTTCAAGACATCTTTCCTGTAAATCACATCTAACACACACATCATTTATAGGCACATGAGTTTGCTTTTGTTTGTTTATTCATTCATCAAAACTAGGGTTCAACAATATTCCCCCTTTTTGATGAATGACAAAGAAGCAAACTCTTAAATCTTTTAAAAACAACGGATATGGACAGTGTGTGTCATTAGTTTCATAAAATAACCAATGTAGCATAGGACATATAAGGTTAAAAACCATAGATAATCATTTAAACTTGAGTTCTCTTAATATAATAAAACTGATTACCTTAGATACCTTATATATGCTTTGAAGTGGAACTTGCTCATCAATGTTTCCCAAGAGGTTTGCCTTTTCTTCCCTCATTGGCATTCATCAAAAAACATAGACAAAATACATATTGCTCATAGCACAGCACCAAGTCAAATAGGTGGTACCTTTTCAACTCATATAAATCAAGTATGCAAGCAAGGTATCACACATATTTAACTAAGCAGAGTATATATATATATATATATATATATATATATATATATATATATTCTCAAGGTGCAAAGCCCATAATAGTTCAACTAATAAAAAGCATAGGCACCCTTGTGGAAAAACCAATAGTCAACAAAATTCAAAAGATTTAGTTACACACCCAATAGATAATTGTTTGATAATGATAATTAGATAGGATGTAGAATAGGATGAATAATATAGTGGGATAAGGGGAAGAAACACGGCTTCAGGCAGGACCAACTCCAAGTTCAGCAAGTATCTCGAACAACTTGGCCATATCTGCTTCTGCCCTTTGTCCAACTGCATTGATGCTGAAGTGAGTCTACTTACTATGTTCTTCGCGTTCACTGCCTGATGGCCTAGCATAGCTTCTGTTGTAGAAAAGCGAGCCAAGATCTGATCCAACTTGCCATGCAGAGACTAAACTTCACCTTTGAGACTCTTCAGTTCCTCAGTAATGTGTGAGGGACTGAAGCTCCCAAAGCCAAGTCCGGTGGTTCATTCTAAACCACTCTTCTTCATCTCAGGCACAGTCATATCACGTGGAGGATCTGCAGTCTTCTGTGATGGAACTTCTGGCACTAGTGGACGAATATCAACGGCAACAGGAGGAACTTGAGCTGCTTGAGCTGGAGGAACTTGTGTTGGAGGAACTTGAGCTGGAGGAACTGGAGCTGCTGGTGGAGGAACTTGAGCGTCAGTTTCCTCATACACCTTTGGCTTTGTCTCTTCCTCATCAAGTTCAAATATGACATGCGCAGGCTCCTTATCACTCCCTCTTCTAGTGTTCTTGGTACTCTTTCTCCGAGCAGAACTACCTCTCCCTCTGCCCCTACCACCCCGTCTACTAGTGGGCTTAACCACTATTTCTTCTTCTTCTTCCTGAGTTTCTTCAGAAACATGTTCTACTTTCTTTGGACTCTTAACATCATCAACTTCCATCTCACTGGTCTTACTCTCATTCTCTTCTTCTGGTTCCTCTTTTTCTTGAAAAACACACTCTCCTTCTTTCACATCCAATCCCCACCTATGCAGAGTACTAGGCTAACTAAAGAGGTTTGTCTGCATAGGCAAAACTTCCTTATCCAATTTAATGTTGTACCCCTCAAGGAAAGTCATCAGCAAATTTCCATAGCCAATTTTCATATTTTGATTAATGCAATGGGTGAGATGTTGTATCATCAAAGAAGGAAAATTAATKTTGATTTTGTTTTCAAGACAGTAGATTAACACAGCATCAAGATGGTTTGCTTCATCTCGATGTTGTGTTCTAGGGATCATAGAACGAAAGACAAGATTAAAAAGCAATTTCTGAATGGGACTTAAATTTTTGTGGTTTGTTTTCACAGAATCAGGATGACCCCCAATTGACTCGACCATACTATCAATGCTCACACCCTCAACAAACTTCCTCACTTTCTTCCCATCTACAATTTCCTCATAAGCCCCTTTGAAATAATCACAAAAACTCTCATTTGGTACTTGGAATACCTCACTTAAATCCTTAGCAGTGAATTCAATAGATCTATTTTTAATTTTAAAAGAACAGAGTCCATCCTCATTATGAAAACTCTTATTAATCTGATCCATTAGCGAATATGACATCACATTTTTAAATCCAACCTCAAACAAAGTAGTCCATCCCTGATACTCTAAAATATCAAGAAATTGAGTGAACTTACATGCAACTGCCCAGTCCAGATTGATGGCCATACCTATGATGTAGTTTGTGCAGCGAGCCTCAATTCTAGCACGAGCATGAGATTTCCCCTCCATGGGAATTTTGTCCCCAAGTTCCACCCAGTCAGAATCTTTGAAGCTTTTAATCTTTCTCTTTTTTGCACTCTCAACATGAGCCATCACTTCAGAAGGTCGGTTTGAGAATTTTTGTGGAATTGGTGAAATATCCATGGGAAAGAAGTTTGAATGTTGGGATGAAAATAGGGGTTTTGTGTGAGTTGGAGATTGGAATTTCAGAGAGTTTTGAGTGTTTTGTGGGTTTAGGAAGGGGTTTTGCATGTTTAAATAAAGGGTTGAAAGTGACGTTTGGGATGTGTGGTAAATATGGTGAGTTTAACTTGAGCGGTCAAAATTAAAGGGGGTAATTAATGGTGTCAGTACTTGAGTGCTTTGATTCAGTTCATTTGACAAGGAAGGGTGAATACTTATATGCGTTGAATCCAGTTGAAAATGAATTTGGTTGAGAGTATTTAGGAAGATTAATTTCCGAATGCAATCCAGCTAATTTCAAGGAGATAATTTTAATAAAATTTGTAATTTTAATAAATAGCCTGAAAAAATAAAAAAAATAAAAAATAAAAAAAAAATAATTTGTTTTGTGGAAAAAGAAATTAATTTGACTTTGAACTATTGAACAAAACAAATTTGGGCCTTGACACTAAAACACATAATATCAATAAGCTTTGTTTAAACATACGTGATAACATGTTAACACGCAAGAGAAGTACATGCATTTACTCAGTGTAATGTTATTCACATAAAATTGTGCATGAGATATACATATAAGTCTTAGTCCTTAGAGAACATACTTTGGGAATTTTGGAGCACCTCTTTAGAATAGTTGAATCATCCCAAGTTCCATGCGCATTCTTTCAAAACGATCTCTTGCTAGTGGCTTAGTCAAAATGTCAGCTACTTGATTCTCAGTTTCATAAAAATCCAATTTGATTAAACCTTTTTCAACATAATCTAATAAGAAATGATGTCTTATATGAATATGTTTGACTCTTGAGTGATGTACTGGATCTTTTGAAATACAAATTGCACTGGTATTATCACAATAAATGGAGATGCAATCATACCTTAATCCAAAGTCTCTTAGTTGTTGTTTGATCCAAAGGACTTGTGAACAACATGCTGCTGCAGCTACATACTCAGCCTCTGCAGTAGAGAGAGCTACAGTATTTTGTTTCTTAGATGCCCAAGAAACTAAACATGCCCCAAGGAATTGGACTGTTCCTGAGGTACTCTTTCTGTTTACTAAATCACCTGCATAGTCAGCATCTATAAAGCCTATTAAATCAAAGTTGTCACTTCTAGAATAGAAGAGACTTAGGTTCTCAGTTCCTTTTAAATACCTGAATATCCTTTTCACAGCAATTAGATGTGATTCCTTAGGGTTGGATTGAAAACGAGCACATACACCAACACTAAAGGATATACCTGGTCTACTAGCAGTGAGATATAAAAGAGAACCAATCATACCTCTATACATTTTCTGATCAATTGAGATTCCTTGTGGATCTTCATCTAGCTTAGTACCAGTTGCCATAGGAGTGTCATTTGTTCTAGCTTGATATAAGTTATACTTTTTCAAAAGTTCATTGATATATTTTTGTTGATGGATGAAGTTCCCCCTCTCTGTTTGCTTTATTTGCAAACCCAAAAAGAAGTTTAACTCACCCATCATACTCATTTCAAATTCTCCACTCATTAAGTTAGCAAAGTATTTACACAATGTTTCATTTGTGGCACCAAATATGATGTCATCCACATAGATTTAGGCAACTAAAAGATCAGTTCCTTTTGCTTTCAAAAACAAGGTTTTGTCAAATTTCCCTCTTTTAAAATCATTTTGTAAAAGAAACTTTGAAAGTCTTTCATAACAGGCCCTTGGTGCTTGCTTTAGCCCATATAGAGCTTTGTCAAGCTTAAGCACATGATTAGGAAATTTTTGGTTTTCAAAACCTGGAGGTTGTTCAACAAAAACTTCCTTCTGTAAGTAACCATTTAGAAAAGTACATTTAACATCCATTTGATATAGTTTGAAACCCATGAAAGATGCAAAAGCAATTAAGATTCGAATAGCTTCTAACCTTGCTACAGGTGCAAAAGTTTCTTCAAAATCAATGTCTTCTTGTTGATTATAAACTTTTACAACTAGTCTGGCCTTGTTTCTTACTATAGTACCATATTCATTTAGTTTATTCCTAAAAACCCATTTTAGTCCAATTATCTTTWTGTTTTTAGGAAGAGGTTCAAGATGTCATACCTTGTTTCTTTCAAACTCATTTAATTCGTCTTGCATGGCATTTACCCAGTCTGCATCCCTTTGAGCTTCTTCATGATTTTTGGGTTCAACAATGGATAGAAATGCATGGAAGGCACAGAAGTTTCTCAGCTGAGCTCTCGTTTGAGTTCCTTTATTGATATCACTTATAATGAGATCAGTAGGGTGAGATTTATGATGTTTCTAGGGTTTAGGCTGGAAATCCCTCACAGGAACTCCTTGTTGAGCAGACACAGCTTGAGTCCCTTTTGCTCCTTCATTTTCTTCAGCTTCTCTTTCTTCTGCAATTTCAGGTTGAGGAACTTCATGTGCTTCTTCCTAAACTGCAGGGATATCTTTATCTAGCTTACAGGATTCCTCATCCGGATCTAGCTTTCTAACCTCCCAATTTCAAAATCATTGTTATCAAGTTCCTGCATCTTCAAATGTGTGTTAGTTTCATCAAATATCACATGTATACTTTCTTCAACACACATAGAATTTTTGTTATAGACTCTGTAAGCCTTGTTGTGATTAGAATAGACAAGAAATACACCTTCATCACTTCTTTCATCAAACTTTCCTATGTTCCTTTTACCATTGTTATGGACAAAACATTTACAGCCAAATGTTCTTAGATGTGAGATGTTAGGTTTTCTGCCATTTAACAATTCATAAGGAGTCTTGTTAATTATAGGTCTAAGGAGTACTCTATTAATAATGTAACATGCAGTATTAATGGCTTCAGCCCAGAAACTTCTTGCAAGACCACTAGCTATAAGCATGGTCCTGGCCATTTCTTCCAAAGTCATGTTCTTCCTTTCAACAACTTCCGTTTTATTGAGGAGTTCTTGGGGCTGAGAAATTATGATTCATGCCACTTTCCTTACAAAGCTCATCAAACTTAGAGTTTTCAAATTTAGTTCCATGGTCAGACCTTATATGAACTATTTGAAATCCACTTGATTTTGTATCCTTTTGGTAAAGGCAACAAATTCATCATAAGTTTCAACTTTGCTAGACAGAAATATTACCTAAGTGAATCTAGAATAATCATCTACAATGACAAGAACATACCTTTTACCACTTCTACTTTGAATTCTCATAGGACCACAGAGATCCATATGAATCAGTTCTAAAGGTTTGGTTGTAGTTACCATGTTTTTGCTTTGAAAAGAAGATCTTATTTGCTTCCCCCTCACACATGCATCGCACATATACTTGCTAGGGAACTTGACACTTAGAAGTCCAACTACCAAGTTCTTTGTGTACAGCTTGTTCATGTGTGAGAAGCTAGCATGGCCAAAATGTTTGTGCCAGATTAAAGCATCATTCTCAATTACACTGAGACAGGTTAGATTGTTCCTCGGGACAGACTTGAGATCCACTATATAAGTATTCCCTTTCCTAGTTCCTTCAAGAACAATAAGTCCAGTGTGATTGTTGATAATTTTGCAATTTTCAGTAGTGAAGTTAACTGTGTTACCTTTGTCACAAAATTGAGAAATACTTAAAAGATTATGCTTTAAACCCTCGACTAAAAATAMATTATCTATACAGTGGGAACTTGACTTACCAACTTTACCTTTGGCGATTATCTCACCTTTCTTGTTATCTCCAAAAGTCACAGTTCCACTTTCATAGGTTTCTAGTGAGAGAAATTTAGATTTATCTCCAGTCATATGCTTAGAACAAACACTGTCGAGGTACCATGAGTTGTTCCCCGTCACTAGAACCTGCAAAAGAACTTAAGGGTCAGTACGAGGAACCCTGGTTTCCTCGGGCTCCTTTGAAGAAGAAGCATTATCCTATTTCTTTACCAAAACTTGTTTAATGTTGTGTTTCATTACAATTTGTTTCTTGTTGCAGTCTGGTTCTTAGTGACCAGTTCTATCACAAAAGGAACAAATCTTATTGCTAGGTAAATCAACATACTTTTTCTTCTTTCCTTTATCTTTAATGTGAACATAGCCTAATCCTTCAGTTCTTTTGGTTTGAGCATTCTCAATCCATTTTGGCACTGTGTATTGATGAACATCTCTGTTCTTTCGTGCCTCAAGTTCCTTCTCTAATTTGAGCTTGTCAAATTTAAGTTCCTCAAGTTCCATCTTGAGTTTTTCAAAATCTTTGTTAAAAGTATGGTTGGAGGAACTTGGAGCATTCAGATCAGTACACATGAGTTCATATTGAGTCAATTCTACATTTAACATAATGTTATCATATTTGATCTTTTCCATAAGTTCCTTCAAGAGACGGTTCTCATCGAAAAGTTCAAAGAATTTTTCCTGAACATTAGTCATTTGATTTTCAATCCAAGCACTGTGTTCCCGGRCAATTTCTAAAGCCTTTTCAGTTTCAGTTAAGCTTTTAGTGACTACTCTCCAATCATCATCATAAGCCAAGACTAAATCAACCAAGGCTGATTTAGTGAAAGTCATTAGGTTTTGGGGATTGGGAAATACCTCACGAGATTGAGTTTCTTCAGTCTTTGCCATGAGACAGAGATTAGTTGTTTCACTTTCATTTTGGTCTTCATCATCTCCTTCAGTCTCGGAGTCTCCCTAAGCAGATATCATGGATTTCCTCATATCAGTCTTGTTAAAGGAGTTTTTAGTTCCCTTTCCTGTTTCCTTGGTCTTCCCTTTTCCCTTTTCAGTATTAGCTATGGGACAGTCTTAAATCCAGTGATCAGGAGCACCACATCTATGGCATGGATGCTCATTCTTCGAGGTACCTACTCTTTTAACAAAACCTTTACATTTGTTAGGTTTAAACATACGTTTAAAGCGTCTTACCAGCATGCCAGCCTCCTCATCATCAACTTCGAATTCTTTTGTCTCATCAGCCTTGAGGGCTAAGTTCCTTGCCTTGTGAGTTTCATTAGAACTGCTTGAACTTAAGTGCAACCCTCATGGGTCATAAGAGAACCTGCAAGTTGCTCGATATTAAACTTAGTGAAGTCCTTAGTTTCTTGCAAGGCTSTGACTTTAGCTCTCCATCTTTCATCTTGAGGAAGACTTCAAAGGACTTTCCTAACCTGTTCATCAACTGGGATTTGCTTTCCAAGAGAAACTAATTCATTAATAATATTAGTGAAGCGAGTTAGCATTTCTTGAATAGTTTCTTTGGGTATCATTTCAAATCTCTCGTACTTTGACATCAAGAGATCGATTTTGGATCTCTTAACCTCATTTGTACCTTCATGAGTGATTTGAAGTAAATCCCAAATCTCCTTAGCGTTCTTGCACCCCATGACACGATTGTGTTCATGTGGTCCAAGTCCACAGTGAAGGAGTTTGACAGCAAGTGCATTAATTTTCATCTTATCATAATCATCTTTGTCATATTCAGAGATGGGTTTAGCGATTACCTCCTTTTCTGCATTAGTCTTGGTGACTACAAAATCACCAGCTTCAATAACTCTCCACACCTGATAGTTTTCGACTTTGATAAAGATCTCCATCCTATTCTTCCACTAGGAGTAGAACTTCCCATTGAACATAGGCGGACGTTGGGTAGAGTAACCTTCTTCGAGTTTCTCGTGATTATTCATCTTGAGTTTCTTAGGTTCAACAATTACCTCGGCAGGGTTTAATGGTTTATTCGAGGAACTTAACTCTGATACCAATTGTTGGATCTACTGAATGTTACAAGAGGGGGGTGAATTGTAACTTAAAGAAACTTGAGCTTTAGATTTCACTAACACAGAAACTCTCCTTGACAACTTGTCGAGAGATTAAACTGTGACCTGATACCACACAGGATTTCTTCTTAGATTAGTTCGGATACCACACCTAGTACAATCTAAKACCTCTTCCAAGTTCCTTTCGAACTTGAAAGCCTCTTAACCAACCCCTCTGTTGATTGAGCACTCACTCTCTTGTAAGCTAAACTCTCTTACAAGCCTCTCTGGATTATCACTCAACCCAAAGCCAGTAACAACTCTACTTGAAGCAATTACAACTCGATTTGTAAAACTAAAAACTATTTAGCAATGTGTGTAGGAATGACTCAAACTCTTTTATGCTCAGATGTATATTCAACTGATTTGGTCTTATGTATTTATAGGGCAATGTTAAGCGTGGAATGGAAGCAGTAAGTCCACTAGACATCACTCCATACGAAGTAGGAAGTCATGCCTTAGTGGAACTTGACATGCACGTCCATAATTCACACATCATATTAATCAGTTAGAATATAGCCGTTTATTCCTAAGATTTCTCAACTAATTTTTTCCTTGATGATCAAGCCTTAGGTTACAGCTATTCACACGTTTTATTTCCTTAATTTTCTCAAAATCAGTTAAACCATTTTTCTCAAAAATATCTTTTTGCCGAAAAATACTTTTGTAAAATATAATAAGCTAAAATCCGATTTTCCATAAATAAATTCTAACAAGATAAAACTGGAAGGTTGTAAAAAGATTTTATTCGAAAATCATTTTCCTAGGATTTATTTATTACTTAGAGATATCTTTTTAACACTTATCCTTAATTTATATCTTTTAATAAAAGTTCTTTATTTAAACAGATTTTAATGCCTTATTTTTATTGAGCCTTATTCCCACACAAATGCTAAACTTACAATAAGTCTAAAATACATATATCCTAAACTTATTATACCCTGATGCTTCTTATGTCGAATCACCAGTAAGTCTCGAATCTTGATTCTCCAAGGGACTTGAGTTCCTTGCAGTTGAGTTTCTTCCTTAAACTCATCAGTCTTCAAAATCACAAAAGCTCCCTTTCCACTCTTTGGATGATCCTTACTTCATTAGACTTTCAAGACATCTTTCCTGTAAATCACATCTAACACACACATCATTTATAAACACATGAGTTTGCTTTTGTTTGTTTATTCATTCATCAAAACTAGGGTTCAACATCATTGTTCCAAGTCAGCTCTTACACAATGCACCCTTTAATAATTAACATTTAAACTTTCAAAATTGGCCGTTGGAGGGTATATTATTGTTTTCAGCTACATAACTTAGCATTAGCTGCCAAGTTATTGCTTCCTTTTCAATTTGTTCGAAGAGCATGCAGGATAAAACGAACACATACTTGCTTTTAATTTTAATTGTATTCGGTTAATGAGCTCACTTTGATTTAGAAATAAAATACAAACTTTGATTTAGAAATAGCATTTGATGCCAAGTTATTGTTATCTTTACGAAATATAAGTAGCAAAATTCAATTCAGCTTTTGTTTCAATTTGTTAGTAAAGTTTGCGGGGCAAAAGAAAGACATAATTAGACCTAAATGCTACATCGTTTAACGAGCTTGAATTTTGACGGATATATGCCTTGGGCGAGGTTAACATTGTTTACAGAATTATTGTTTCCATGCTCTAAAATATTATACAAACATACTCTATTATTGTTTAATGTTTTATTTAAGGCACCTTTATAAAATTAAGAAATTACCCTGTGATAAATGGTCACTGGATAGGATATTATATCCTCTCCAAACCCACAAATTTTTCCCTTAAAACCAAATTTATACAGTAGGAAAGTTTAAATCCTCCGTTTAAAAATTTATAACAGGGGACATACCAATAAAAAAAACACATCAAAAACCATTAAAACAAAGCATGATTCTATTTGAACAAAAATCTACAAACATTACAATATTTTGAAGGATAAAATCATTACTTGATACACCACAAACAAATAAATACTGACCTATTGACAATTAGGAAAAAGAAGAGTAGTTTGCGTTCTGGTACAAAGAGGCAGCTTCAGAAAGAAAAAAAGACATACGAATTTACCACTAAAAAACCGACACGTGTAGTTTACCCACTCATATTAGGGAAACCTTTTCCTATTTATTAATACAAGATTACTCCCCTGAAGCACAAAAACATTCAAAACATCAACATAGAAGAATCACACAACTTCAAACATCCGAAAAAAAAGCCAAACCACCAAATCAAAAAATGATGAATTTGGACGCATGACAAACTTTTCTCGTCAAAATTAGATCAAATGAGCAACTCGGGGAAATTATAAGTTACAAGTTTTTAATTTATTTGCATTAATTAAAAAATTGATTCTGAATGTCAAATTGATTTTATGTATACTACCAACTTATATTTTCTAACGAATGTTTGAAGGAATTACCAAAAGAGATTGTTGAAAAACTAAGCACGAACACGACTGCGATCAAGATTAGGAGATTTAAAACTGTAAGAACATGGATTTGTCTAATCAAGTCAGACACAAAACGCAATGGTGAAACGGCATACAGTCTTGGATTAGGTTGGAGTGCCCTGGCTGCAGATAACAATATTCAACAAGAAGATTTTATGCTTTTCACATACTACGGGAACAATGCCATAAGTGTCTCTGTTTTGGGAAAAGATCACGAAGTTCAACAATTGCCAGCAATTACAGACTATGTACCTGTAGAGCAGCCTCGTAGATGCAGAGGAAGGCCTCAAAAATTAGAAAAAAACACAGAGAACACCTTCGCTGCTAAGGCTTACTTGGAACACTCACATTGGCCAAGTTTCATGGTGAAGTTGAACAAGGGTTACAACAGAAATGGGAATTTGGTATTGTGCTTAGTCTTTGAAGTTATTTACTTGGATTAAATTAATTCGTAGAACATTTAGATTCCTCAGAATGAATCTTTATTAAGTTTAAACAAATGGACAAACTGTTCCAGCTAAGTTCTCATAAGATTGGTTGTACTACGAGGGGAAGGATACCATTGCAACAACACTCATTCAAGGTCAAACTCATTGGCATGTTGAACTCAGGATATACTGCAAGGACTCTATTTTAAAGAGCACCAAAATTAGTGTATTGAAGGAATTAGAAAAGAGGAATGGTCTAACATTGACAACAGTGCTCGCATTTGAGTTGATGGAGCTTCTTCCAGCAGTGTTTAAGGTTACCGTCTTCAACTAGTAATCCGAAGTGTGATGCAACATTTTTTTGGTTCAAAATTGTATTTTGGGGTTGATTGTAGCTATTGTGTGAATGGCTGGAATAGTCACACTAGTGGGGGCGAGTATAGGTTTTTAAAATTAGGATTAAATTGTTAATCTACTATAACTTGTCGTAATTTTTTGGGAGTCGCGCTAACTGTGAATCAAACCCCTTAATTATCTTAGTTTAGGTCATGTAATGTCAAACCGACTTGTTATTTTGGGATATTACAAGACGATAATTGTCCCACATTATGATAAATAATATTAGAAGTTTAAACACAATCAAAGCATACTATTTAATTGCCTTTTATTATTATGATGTATTATAAAAATTAAACTGAAGTCAAGTATAAGGATTTTTGTAAAAATGGAAATGTTTGTTCTTACTTGATCTAATGATCTTTCAGTGCATACAATTAAACATCATATATGCCAATATTATACGGGATGACTGACAAAAATTATGATTTTGTACAACTTAGGCAGCATTTAGATTTACTTTGTTATAGAAAAAGCATTAAAAATACGAAATTGACTTATATGGTTGAATTTTGGCCTAACACAATACCCAAGTTGTCAAATATTCTCAAACGACAAAAATTTTAAGGAAAATTATACAATCCATACACTTAGAAATTAATGTAAAATATTTAAGCAATTATTTTGGCATCACCCGAATATTACGATAACCACCCATTACAAAATGTGTGGAGAATTGGAGATCCTCTATTGTTATTTTTGGGTGGAGTGGGTAGAGTTGTACATAATCGACTCATTCTCAATTACCGAATAAAATAAGCACCAACCAAGTGAAAACACTCAGCCCAACCTCATTGTACTTGAAACAATAAAAAAACCATTTGTTTAAGTTTGGGAGTTTCTAATACTGGAGCCTGACTCGCCTCATAATCGACTCATAATCTCGCCTTTTCCAAACCTCATTGTGAGCCGACAAAACTCGAGATTTGTGTTAACGTTTAACGATTCGACTCGAATATATAATTTTACATGCATAACACGTCTCATAATCAGGCCTTTTGCTTACATCCATACATTAAAAAAAACAACAACCTATAAGAATCAAGTGACATAAACCTTTTGCCTAATTGATTTTTTTTAAAAAAAAAGGAATGAAGTGACAATTTAAAAACTTGACACTCATGCTACAATACAGCTACAAATTAATTATAAGATTCTAAAGCATCAGCAATATTTTATGGATGTTATAACATAATTATGTAGATTACTCCGTAAATTGTAGTGAAGAAATTTAAATTGAAAAAAAGTCAATGTGGTTATAAATGTAAAAACAACGGGGTTGCAAGTTTCGAAAATTTGCTAAACAAAGCAAGCTTCTAAGTTTAAAAGTCACAACTCATAATTCACATCTATGAATGAGGCATTTCGGTTTCCCAAAATCAAATAACAACTACAAATCAGAAAAGAAGAACAAAAATACTAGAGAAGAATTAAAAATAAATCAGAGAAGATGATGAGTGGCGACTTACCAGTGACTCTCTATATCGAAATTGATTCAATTGATCAGCTCGAAGAAATTGTAAGATTATTATTTCCATGTTTTGATATTAACAATTTCTTTTAATAATTGTTCTATCCATGCTCTGTTCTTCAGTAGGATAGTTAAAGTTAGTAGATTCAAACCACAACTGTGAAAATATACTGTTTACTTAACATATGATATTTTCCAATTTATTTTGATGCAGGTGTTCCCTAATATCCTCACTGAAAAAATTCCCAATTACATTGACGAAATCCATGTCAGAACATACAAAACATAGAAAGCTTGGCCATGTAAAATCCATGAAATCAAAAAAAAGATGATGAAAGGTTAATCTACGAGGTTACTAACGGATGGCACATTTTGGCCGCTGAAAACAACATTATAGTTGGAGACCACCTCAACTTCACCTACAATGCAAACTCATCCTTTTGTCTGTTTGTTATGGGTAAAGACAACGAGACAAAGAGGCTCCCGACAAAAACTAACTATGTGCCACCACCGCATCCACCAAGGGGGAGAGGAAGGCAACCAAATGTAGATGAAGACTCGGAAAATAGCTTTGCTGGAAGGGCTTACCTTCAACACTCTACATGTCCAAATTTCATGGTCAAGTTGAACAAAGCATGTATCAAAAATGGAAATGTGGTATGCATTTGATTTTGACATCACTGTGCAAGTTAATATTAAAACAATATTTTAAATTATTTTGAGTTATCCTTATCAATAGTTAATATTAAAAAGATTGATTTCAATTTCAGAATGTTCCAGCAGAATTCTCCAAGAAATGGTTGTATAATGAAGGAAAAGATACACTACCTACCACAATAAATCACAAGGGAAAGAAATGGGACATGCAGATCAGAATGTACGAGGATGAATCAATCCTAAAAAACACCAAGGTCGTGGGGTTTAAGAAATTTGCTAATGAAAATCGGTTGAGGATAACATTTTTTCTAGCATTCGAGATGACTAAACTAAGCCCGGTGGTGTTCAATGTGATGATTTTCAATTAAACTTGTTTTTGGGTTAAATAATGAAGGACAAACAAAAGGGCAGAGTATGTTGCCCTGTTTCTGCATGAATTTGTGTTTTAGTTTTTTAGATAGAGTTTATTACGTTATTATAATGACATTACTTTGCTTGTCTTATTAATTTTTTAACTTTGTGGAACAATATTTAATGTCCTTGTCATAAGTTTTGGGTAATTTTTTATTTGTATAAGATATATATTACAAAAGGAAATGAAAAACATTACAATACATTAAGTCAATATGACAGAAATTTAAACAACATCAACAACTTAAGCTTCACATATAGAAAATGACTACTTTGCATTAGTGACAATTAAGAAATATTACCCAAATGCAAAATTAGGCACAATAATGGGAAAACAAAGCAACTAATAAATTAAATTGACAGTTAAACATTGACAACATACCTCCCCAGGCCAGTCAAACAATAGTCACACCACAAACAAACAAATGAAGTTAACATTCATTATAATTAACAAGCACCATGTCTATTTGAACAAAATACCATAATTGTCATTATTTCACTAGCCAGTCAAACAACAGTGTTGAGTCCCTTACGTTTTGAGTGATGACAAACAGTTTCAGGGAACGGGATACTTTGACATAGACATAGTTGGTCAAGGAACCAGCTATTATAGAATAATGTTTCCTTAGACAAGTTAACACTTATATGTGTTATATGTTGAAACAAACTTGTCTTATTGCAGGGAACAGCTGAATAAATAATGTTCTATGTACTGGTGGGGAACCAATAGGGACTGTTTCCTAGACTGCTATACTAAAAAGCAGTCATATACTCTTTATTGTACATTAACCATCATGTTACATGTGCAGTAGTTGAGTTGACTCCAAGACTTGGAGCATGGAGGCCTTTCAAAGTCATTCGAAGAAAGACGTATTGCTTTTGATTGAAGTATTCAAGGTAGCTTCAAAGTCTTGAAGATTACATGAAGAAAAGAAGAAATACTTCTTAAGTGCTTAATCTAGGATTTTCATGTAATGTGCTCCGTAGTATGATTTTTCGTTAGGGTATTACAAGTGCTTATAACTGTGTTGAGTTATGTTGTAAATTCTGGTACAAGTCTGGAACAGAATTCATAACATACTCAACCTAGAGAACCAGTTGGGTCTCTGTGTGGAATATAATAGCTTTGGATTTGAAAAAGATTTTCTTAAAATATTTCTTCAATAATTTGTTTTGAAAATATTCTAAGCAGTTGGAGAATAGATGAGAATATATTTTGGTTACCTTAATATTAGGAGTATTTATCTTGTTGATTTTATCTTCATGATTAAATCAAACAAGATAGATACTTTCCTTAAATCACATCTTGCCTTGTTCGACAAGTTGTGTGATTTAAAGAAACTAAGGTTTAGGTTTCCATGCATATATATACTCGTCTAAACTCCCATATTCTATACATCTCTCTCTACGGTTAAAAAGGAGTATTTTTGAGAGAAAATACTTAAGCACAAAAGCCCTACATCAAGTCATATACAAGAGCACAATTCCAGCATAATAATTCTAGTATTAGCTTTTTAGAAGTAAGATCAAAAGAGAGAAACTTTGATATTATTAAGGCATTCAACAGAGGGGTTGAAAGCCAGGTTAGTGTTTGTGAGTTCAAACACAATTGGGCTTACGAGTGTAAGTCGAGTGCACATTCTTAATCGAGTGTGGGGTGTGCTGGTTCCCGGAGTAGGGTAACAGCAGAGAGTGTGTTCTTTGTTTATCGAAGGAGATTAATAAAAGAACATAGGGTAGGAGGACGTAGCCCATAGTTGGGTGAACCTCGTTAAATCTTGTGTGTCCTTTATTTCTTTGCTTATATTCCGTTGCATACAGGAACTGGTTCCTCACTCATAATTCGAAAAGAAAGAAAAATAGGCTAAGGGATAGTTTACTCAATTCAAGCCCCTCTCTTGAGTACTATAGAACCTTCAATTGGTATCAGAGCCAAGGCCTCTTGTAAGAGTAACATCTAGAGAAGTCAAGCATGGGTACTCAAGAACTAAGTTCCATTGATTACGACAACAAAACAATAAAGTTCAATGGAAGCAACTACGCATGGTGGAAGAATAGGATCAAGAATGTTGTAATGAAAACTGATGCTGAAGGGAACAAGACTCCCAAGAAGGATAGTGAGTTGGCGACTGCTGATTACAATTAGCTAGAAATGAATGCCATGGCAAAGTCTATTTTGCAACAAGCCATAGGTGAGACAGAATATAATCGGATCTCTGGATGCAATAATGCAAAAGAGATTTGGGACACTATTAAACTTGCTTATGAGGGAACTAGTGAGGTAAAAAGGTCTAAAATAGATTTACTTATGTCAAAATATGAATTATGTGATATGAACAAGAATGAAAAGATCAATGATTGTTTTCGTCGATTTCTGACAATAATCAATGATCTTAGATCTCTTGGTAAAAAAATTTCTTATGAGGGTCACGTGAGAAAAGTTCTGCGCAATTTGACAGATGCATGGTGTAGACACCTAAAAATGTCTCCCCAAATGAGTAATCAATGATAAAGTATACCACATGTCGCAATTAATTCAAACTCGAAAATACGCAATTGAACTCGTAATGAAGCTCGAAATATGTGAAGTCACACTCGAAATTATGAGTCAAAGGTCAAATACGAGGAAAGAATATTTTTTTCGGTTTCTCGATAACTCAAAGGTTTTCAAACAAGTTACGCTGGCGATTCTCATGCTTTTTGTTTTCATCATGGTCGTTCAATTTTTCTTCTTCCGTATTTTTAAATATTTTTCTGATTTTTTATGATTTTTCTTGAATTTGCAATGTATAATCGAGATACGAGAAAATCTGAATAGATTAGAAATAAACGCGGAATGTTCTAAATCTCCTAGAATTAACTTCTTGATGAAGGAGGCGCTAGATAATCCTACATCTTATGAATATCGCAGATCATATGGCAAAGAATTTTCGAATTAAATATTGTAGATTTTTGGATAACAAAATAAAGGGTAGAACCGTATATATACAAAGCCTCGTTATACTGACCCTCTGCGTATATAGAGGCCACTGAATTATATACGCCACCTGCGTATATACGCACTCCCTGCTAATCACGCAGGTTTTCTCCCGTTTTTTCCTCTGCTCTGATATATATACATGCTCTGTCTTCCAGATCAGACGTATTTCACACACTGCCACTCTCTCTTCTCTCTTCTCATTCACAATAATTATTTCATAACTACAAAATACGAGTCTTTTGCTTCTTTTGATTCTTTGCAAGCGAAAAACAAGGTTTAATTCTTGAGATACTTCACATATAAATCTCTTTCACTTCTTTTTAACTTGATTAATCCATTATTATTCGATTATTTAATGTAATTTACACAATGTAGAAATCGACTTTGAATCGTCTCATGTAATATGTAGGATTAATTTTTATGCTTTTAATTCGTTTGCTAATCCTTATTATTATTTATCTCTATCTGTCAATACTATACGTTTTTCTTTGTCTTAATAGCAATTCAATCGAAGGACATCGTTTTTGTTTTTAACAATATGTATTATTTGCAGAGACATGGTAAAGAATTAACTATATCATTATTATGATTACTAACCATTTGTTTCTATGTTTGTTGTTTTGAACATATTTATCACACTTGTATTATATTGCTTAAACAGACCGGAAATTTATGCGTTATCACATTAAAGTCATGATAATTCTATGTGACGATCCGTTTTTCTAAGCACCTTGTATAATTATTGACTAACATAAATCACGCTTTCCAATGTAGAAGTCTTCGTTTGTTACATAATAGTAAGCTCTACTTATAATCTTTAGGGCTAGTGCGCTAATTAAGTTTACGAATAGTAAGTTGTGTGGATTCCAATAATTGGCTTATGGAATTAAATGAGACAGTAGAAGGCGCTACATGCGGGCGGATGGTTTCTATTCAATGTTACCATTCCCAACCCATGACTGTTGTACTATGACTGCGCATGTTTTGCACCAACGTTTCGGGTCCCGTGATAACCTTTTTAGGCACCAGTGCGACTCCTTTACGCGACAACTACCCAACGCCTCACGTGCGGGTTCCGTGGCTCAAGCCACCAAAAGCACCTCGATGTAGTACAAGGCCGCGCGCCCACTATACGCGAGGGCGCCGGCCACGTCCTACAATTTGCGACTTCACTGGGATGATCACGTTAGGTGAATGGACGACTTGAAAGTCTCGTAATTCCAATCATCACGTTTATTGATTTTGCATTTTGCATGTGACATTTCGAATAAGGTCGGCCCTTAGGCTCCTTGGTCTACTATGAGCATAGTTCTATGTCGGACTACATAAGGGGGACTACTACCTTGGTTATGTGGTTAATGATCGCATGCGTAAGCAAGTCTACCCGGCCATGCCGTGTGTGCACTGTGTTACTGATGCGTGTGCATAAGGGGTATCTGCATACAATCGCTAACTGCATGTGAAACTGGCCAAGCTCTCTTAGGCCTGAGTACACTTCTACTTAAACCTAGACCACGCATTAGTGACTTGTCATCATGTGTCTTGTATATGTGATGTATGGGTCCTACCATTAGTATAGTTTAGACCTTACCACACACTTTCATTACACCCGAACTGGTCATCTTTATCACATCATGCATTTCAACCCATAGTGACTTTAGTTGCCTCTACCTTTAGTCTTCTTCAAATTCGACTTAGTCCACACAGCTTGACCTAGGTCTTCACTGACCATTAGAGCCACATTGCTCTGACTTAGTGTATGACCCTTGACCACTAGGGTGGCACAGACTCTTGACCTAGACGTTGCTTTAGACTCACATTAGATTGACGTTACCTAGCCAACATAGCTCGACTCTAGGCAGACCCTACATGTGCATTGTGTGCTCTTTCAAAAAAAACAAAAAAAAACAACAAAAAAACAAAAAAAAACAAAAAAAAAAAAAAGCAAAAAAATTCAAAAAAACGAAAGCACGGCTTGACTTCATAATTCATTCTGAAAGAGACCATGAAATTAGCATCATTGCATCTGCATTATGTATTCAATAATGACCAAGGAAGTTCGTACAGGGTTTATTTCTTCTTTTGAAACGGGTGAACCGTCTCCATAGATTTGCTGACCAAAGATTGAGCCCCAGCCAATCCAAAACACTAACTTCTCAACCTTCATTAACCATCAGCCAAAACTCACAAAATGCGCTCCCACAAAAAAGCTCACAACGGGACTCCCGGCAAGTCAAACAGCTGAGCTAAATCAAGGATTGACCTCGAGTCTCCTATTTAAGGACCAGAAGCCATACTTTTAAAAGCCCAACATACCAACCTTACCAGACACCTATCTTACCCACCTTGCAACCAAAAGCAAAGGATTTTCAGTCCGTAAAGACATACCAAGTTCAAGCAGATGATGACCTCGATCTCAATAAAGGGATTTATAAGAACACCATCGCACTTAAAGGGATTACTCTGCCTTGTTTCCAATGGTTTTCCCCTTTCCTTTGAACGATATTCAGAAGTGGTTCTTCACTTCTGAGAAAGAAAGCATTGGGAAACATCATCACCATTATTGCCAAGATTACAAGGTAAACATCAGACCCAAACCTCTCCAACTTGGAATCCTTAGCAGCGGGTGAGTAGAACATGGGTTACTACCTTCATGACTAGATGAGAGAGTTGTCACCCCTAGTCCCCTCCAACTTGAAAGAAGAGATGCAAGATTCATTCTTGCTCCACCGGTTAATCATAAGATATCCAGTATCGCGCTTAACATCGCATATAGGTTCTAGATACTTAGTATTAATGGCTCTAGAGGACACTTCTCATTTGAGTCTTAGCTTTAGGATTGAGGTACGGCAGTCCTTTCCCTAGACTAATGTATCATTTCTTTTTCCTTTCGTGGTCTATTATAGGTTTAGGATCAAATTCCGCAATTAGACCTCTATAATAAATTCTTTGTTAATAAAGTTTCTTCTTCTCATCTCTTAACCTCACATATAGTTTGTGCTTCTAACTGTTAAGTGGATATTAATATGAATAATGACCTCACCAATTCAATGACATATGCAAGAACGCTCCTTGTATGCCAAAAAACATCTTCCCTCCATTTCCCTTCATTCAATGATTAAATCCTTCTGAACTCCTTTGAGCCTAACACTACTATTCGCTATCTTTCTTAATCACCCACATCTGCTAAACCTATATCAAAATCGGTGCTAGGAAATGACAGTCAAGAAAAAAAGAAGAGGAATAAATGGGCAAAAGAAAAAAAATAAATTCAATCCAGTCGTCACAAAAAATCAATGTCAAATACAATCCAAGTTCAAGCTCCCAATTCAAATAAAAAAAGGCAAAGTCTAAAAAGCACACTGCGCACCGGTGGTCACTTCGTGACTATCGAGCCTTTTTCTAATCCTCAAACACAGTTCCTCACATTACAACCACAAAAACCGCTCTTCAACCGATCATGTGTCTAAACATCAACAAGAAACTACGACGGGTCTGATCAAAGATCCTAGAACTCTTCAGGTCCGATTTCCAATAAATTCTAATCATATGACTGTCCAGTCATATTAGTTTGATTCCCTTAAAATCAGAGAGCACTGATTCTGAGTGTTCATCCGACATGACTCGAGCTTGACTCTAAACATCATTAGCAACATATCAATTCCCCATTACTACCCTATGTACACAAATTTTCAGCCTGTCGGTTTCTTAACTTTTTACCTTATTTTCATACGCCTTAGGCTCTCCTCAACCTCTGTCTTTAGGCTATCTCTCTTGTACAGTCATAGTGTTCTCCTCAAGGATATCGATTGCCAAGCATTTCTCCATGTCTCTCTCTCATGCAGCATTTAGCTCATATTATGTTTTGGGCAAATCAATCAATACATCTATTCTTACCATTCACCACACAAAAACTAAGCAAAGCCCATGACTACACAAATTCACTAGCCTTACCTTATTTAACAGCCATTGCCCACTCCGATCAAGCTGGGGGCTCACCTAAAATAACCACAAATTAAGCCATTCCATAACCCAAACCCATGGGTTGAGGGCTCACTGCGATCACAAGCAGCTTTGCTCGATGGGGGTTTGAGACGTCCATCCGCGATCCGAACGATCTTAACATTAGTCTACTCCCTTGGTCATTTCATGCTTATAAGAATAGACTTGCTACATTACAATATAGCCATTGCAAACACTTCATAAGCATCATTGCGCATTGAGCACAACTTCATCATGCATATGCATCTGCACAAACACTTACATTGCACATTGCAATTGCACATTGCATCACCTCCAACAAGGCTAGGGCATCTTACATTCAGAACGCTAAATCGAATATTTGACTTGTCTTACGAGACGGTCGTCTCTTCGGATCAGTCAAAGTGGGGGCTTCTTCACACGTTAGCTCTTTACACTTCGGGTTTTTTGAACTTTCTCCCGACCAGAAATTCTATATATGCACACTTCGGGTTACGTTCTTCCCCTACAGAATCCAGCACAAACATCTTTCGGGTCTACGATTTCTCCCGCTACAGAAATCCAGCACAAGCATCTTTCGGGTCTACGATTTTCCCCGCTACAGAAATCCAGCACATGCATCTTTCGAGTCTACGATTTTTCCCGCTACAGAAATCCGCATAAGCATTTTCGGTCTACGATTTTCCCGCTACAGAAATCCAGCAGAACCATCTTTCGGGTTACGATTTCTCCCCGCTTACACGAATCCAGCACAATCATCTTTCGGGTCTTTATGGTTTCTCCGCTACAGAAATCTCAAGCAAATACATTTTCGGGTCTTGGAATCTTTCCCTACAGAAGTTTCGTCAGCACATCCGGGTCTTGGAATTTTCTCCCGCTACAGAGTTCCGTCAGTCTTCTGGGTTTTTGGAATCTTCTCACTCAAGAAGTTCCGCGCTTTTCGGGTTTTTGGGAATTTCTCCCGCAACCATAAATTCAAGGCCAAGCAAATCAGACCGCACGTGATGGACCGGCTAACAGGGTAACTACCTTTGTTTTGCAGGTATTCGCGAAAAGGGTAAATCAGGGTCGCAGAAGTTTGATGTTTGCTCTCCGTCCGAATCGAATACTTTGACTTTCGTCTTACAAGACTATCGTCTCTTCAGACTCAGTCAAGTGGGGGTTCTGTAGACACTAAAAATGTCTCCCAATTGAGTAATCAATGATAAGTATACCATGTCCGCAATTAATTCGAACTCGAAAATACGCAATTGAACTCGTATGAAAGCTCGAATATGTGAAGTCACACTCGAAATTATGAGTCAACAGGTCAAATACGAGGCAAAAATATTTTCTTTCGGTTTTCTCGATATCTCAAAAGGTTTCAAACAAGTTACGCTGGGATTCTCATGCTTTTTGTTTTTTCATCATGTTCGTCACATTTTTCTAAATCCGCCAGTATTTTTAACTATTTTTTTCTGATTTTTCTATGATTTTCTATGAATTTTGCAATGTTTTAAATACGAGAATACACAGAAAATACATGAATAATTAGAAATACGCGGAATGTTCTAGAATTCCTAGAATATACTTTTCTGTGAAAGGAAGGCGTCTAGAATAATCCGTATCTTAGAAAATCGAGACATATGGCAAAGAATTATTCCGAAATTAAATATTTTAGATTTTTGGAAAAAATATACGGGAGAGCTTGCGTATATACGCAGCCCCTCTGCGATATAGCAGGCTATGCTATATACGCATGACCTGCGTATATAGCAGGCACCTGCGTATATACGCAGCTCTCTGCGTATATACCAGGGTTTTTTCTCCCTCGTTTTTTCCTCGTGCCTATAAATACATGCCAGCCTTGCTCATTCAGCACCTTGTAATATTGATACAATAAAGCGATCGCCTTGTCCATTGTGAAGTCTTCGTTTGTACATAATAGTAACTCACTTAGTAATCTTTAGGGCTAGTGCGCTATAAAGGTTACGAATATGTAAGTTGTGTGCATCCAAATAAATGCGTGCTTAATGAATTACAATGAGACGAGTAGAGGCCGCTACATGCGGGCGGATTGGGTTACTCTGATTCAATCTACATGTCCCGACCCAACGAATGGTTCCTGATTGGACCTGGGGCCATTGTTTTGGCACAAACGTTTCGGGCGTCCATGGAATAACCTTTTAGGCACGGTGGGACTCTTACTCGATCAACACTACACCCCGCACTCACGTGCGGGTTCCGTGGCTCAAGCCCACGCAAAGCACCTCGATGTAGTACCAAGCCGCGCGCCCGCTATACGCGAGGGCGCGGCCCACGTCCTACACATGGACAGCCAGGTAACAGCTATCTATGAAGCCAAAGATCTATTCACCTTGTCTTTGGAACAGCTAATTGGTTCCCTGATGACTCACGAATTATTGATTGACTCCAAGTTTGAGAAGGAACCAGCCAGAGGCATGGTTCTTAAGGGAACAATAGAGGAAGATGAAGATGAGATTGGCATGATTGCCAAAAGATTTGAAAGAACACTTCGTGACCAGTGAAAGAGCTTCAAGAACCATGCCTCTGTAGGTTGCTTCAAGTGTGGAAAAAAGGGACACCTAATCAGAGATTGTCCCAAGTGGAAGGACAAATAGTCCAAATCTGGAGAGAAACGAGCCTTCTAGAATGCTATGACAGCATCTATGTGAGGTGATTCTAACTCAGGGTCTGATGAGGATGAAGAATCACCTAACCCTAGTGTTTGCATGATTGCCCTTGCAAACATTAAGGAAGATTGTACTGATCCAGGAACTAAAGGGGGAACCAGCACATTCAAGAAGTGCTTGAAGGTCAAGAAGGATGTGTTACATGAACAAAAGGTAAATTTAGAACAAATTAGGGAAGATATGAATGAATATGATAGAGATAATATGCTTGCCTGTATAAATTCTTTATTAGATGAATGCTACAAATTGGGTGAGACTTACATAACTGGCAAAAGAGAACTTAGGGAAAAACGTGTTGAATGTGAAGTAGCTAATGCCAGTTGTGATCACTTAGAAGAAGTTTCCCATGAATTGAAAAATCAAGTGGCAAAGCTTGAGGTTGAATTGGCCAAGTGCAAGGTGGAACTAGAGAAGGCAAAATCTTCTAAACCTATCTATCCAGGTGATGGTGAAGAAGATTTAACTTCCTGGTTCCCAAGAGACTTATCAACCACAAGTGAGCCCCTTGACTTTTTCAGAAGCCAGGAGTAAAGCAGCCTTTTGTTGTAGAACTTCCTTGTTGAAAGCCTTTAACATATTGGCTAGCACCTTAAAAGTTCTACACAAAGAGATTGCTTTGCTTAAGGCTGCACAGTTCATTGTTTCCCTTGTAGGTACTAGCGAAGAGATTAGTGATATGATATATGAATATGAGGGTAAGATATGTGATTTATAGGCTAAGATCTATCAATTGAAAAAAGGCAAGCAGCTAGTGGTTGTTGACATGCCTATGGATCCTATGCTCCTGAAACTCAATTTACAACTCGAATCTTTAAAAAGTGATTTTGATGTTCTAAAAGAGAAGAATAAGTTGTTAATTGAGAATCTTGAAGCAAGAGAATAGGAACTCTATGATAGAGAGTCATAGACATGTGAGCAAACAATTGACTGCACAAGAGACATTGAGTCATTTAACCTCAAACAGGGGTAACAAGGGAAGAGTTAGTCTTAGTTATGACAGACAAAGAATTAGGACTAACTGGTTCCCCAGGGAAACCACATGGATCAGGGAATTCAAAAAAGGTAAGTATGTCATGGCTAAGGACATGCATGTTTGCTATCATTGTAGTATATATGGGCATTCATGAATGCCCAGCTAGGAAGAATAGTGTGAATAAGAACAACAAACACATGAAGTTGGTTTGGAGAAGAAAAGACCAACAAGAGCCTAATGTTGTTAAAAAGGGACCCAAGAAAGTTTGGGTTCCTAAATCTAATGTTTGATTTGCTCTTGCAGGCTAAAGTGAAGAGAAGTACCTATTGGTATTTGGACAGTGAATGCTCAAGACACATGTCCGAGGACAAAGAGTAATTTCTCTCACTAGTTGCCTTTGATGGAGGAAGTGTCACCTTTGGAGATAATAGTAAGGGAACCATCACAGGTTTAGGTAAGGTTGGTAAGACACTTTCCAATGCAATTGATGATGTATATTATGTTGAAGGCTTGCAACCTAATCTTTCACAACTGTGTGACAAAGGTAATAGAGTTGAGTTTCAAGCCAACCTATGTCACATAGTTAACTTACAAACAGGTGAACTTATATGTGAAGGAACCAGGAGACATGATGTTTACATTACTTTCTTAAATCAAATTCCTCAAGATAAGTCTATCTGTTTAAAAGCTGTTTCTGATAATAAACAATGGATTTGGCATAAGAGATTTGGACATGCTAGCTTGACACTCTTGAACAAAATTAAATCTCATGACTTGGTGGTAGGACTTCCTAACATCAAGTATGAAGCAGACAAAGTTTGTTTAGAATGTGTCAAGGGGAAACAGGTCAAAATCTCTTTCAAACCTAAAACTGTTTTGAGTACCAGCAGGCCCTTCGAACTTGTACACATTGATTTGTGTGGCCCTATGAGAGTTCAAAGTCAAAGAGGTCATAGATATGTCTGTGTTATGGTTGATGATTATTCCAAGTACACTTGGGTCATAATGCTTCACTCAAAGGATGAGACATTTGATGAATAGGGGTAACACTGGTGAAACAGGGAACATGGAGAAAGTCACAACTTCTCATCCCCCAAACACAACAACAAAATGGTGTTGTTGAAAGAAAGAATAGAACTCTTGAGGAGATGTCAAGGACAATGCTCATTGAGAGTGGTCTCCCTAAATGTTTTTGGGGTGAAGCTGTTGACACGGCTTGCTATATACTGAATAGAGGTCTCATAAGACCAAAGTTGAATAAGACTCCTTATGAACTCCTTAAAGGTCAAAAACCTAATATTGCATACTTTTGTGTCTTTGGATGCAAATGTTATGTGCATAACAATAGGAAGAACCGGCTTGACAAGTTTGACCCAAGGAGTGATGAGGGAATTTTTCTTGGATATTCTACTCACAGCAAAGCATATGGAGTCTTTAATAAGAGGACTTTGTGTGTTGAGGAGAGTGTCCATGTTGTCTTTGATGAATTTAACATGTCCTATAAGATTGCACAGGTACAACCTGATGACGTGTTTGGATTAATGGAATTTACCGGGAACCATGCTGCTGGTTCTCTAGAGGAAGAGCAAGCAGATCTAGGCTCACCTACTGTTCTAGCAAATGAAGATGGTGGAGAGCCTAGAGAAGAGAAAGAGAACAATGAGAATGCAAATAAGGAACCAAGACCTGATGGTTCCTCAGATGACAGACAGGTAAGAAGTTCAGGGGGAACAGATAAGCCAAACAATGATAAAGTGGCTACCCCTGAACTTGAGGTAAGTGGTGAAAAGGGAAACAACATAAACATGAATGCTTCTGGTTCCTTAGAAGAAGTTATTCATGATCATGCTGGTTCCCAATCTAATCAGGAAGCACAAAATGATTTTTCTTTCAAGAGTTATAAATATAAATATTCTCACCCTCCAGAACAAATCATAAGTAATAATAATAAGGGAATTCAAACGAGAAGCAATGTTTACCATGTGCTTTCTATTCTTTCCTGTCTAGTATAGAGCCAACTGACTACAAAATGGCTTTGACTAATCCTGATTGGATTCTAGCAATGCATCTAGTACCTAGACCAAAGGAGAGGTCCGTCATTGGGACAAAATGGGTCTTCGGAAACAAATTGGATGATCTAGGTACCATCGTCAGAAATAAAGCAAGGCTAGTTGTGGAAGGTTACAATCAACAAGAAGGGGTTGACTATGAAGAAACCTTTGCACCTATAGCTAGATTAGAGGCTATTAGAATATTGATTGCTTATGCTGCTCACATGAATATGAAGTTGTTACAGATGGATGTGAAGGCTGCCTTTTTGAATGGATACTTGAAAGAAGAGGTATATGTAGAGAAGCAACCTGGTTTTGAAGACAAGTTGTTCCCCCAACATATTTACAAGCTGGACAAAGCACTATATGAATTGAAGCAAGCTCCAAGGGCTTGGTGTGAAAGATTGTCCACCTCCTTAATGGAGAATGATTACAAGAGGGGAACAATAGACAAAACCTTGTTCATCAAAACCAGGGGAACCACTAGATTGTAATGCAAATTTATGTTGATGATATTTTATTTGGTACTACTAATCAGATGTTATATGATGAGTTTGCTAATCTTATGCAGAGTGAGTTTGAGATGAGCATAATGAGAGAATTAGGATTCCTCCTTAGCTTGCAGCTTAAGCAAACAGTCGATGGAATCATGATCCATCAACAAAAATACTTAAAAGAGTTGGTGAAGAAATTTGGTATGGAGAACAGCAAGGCTTATAACACACCTGTTCCTACATCTACAAAATTAGATACTGATCTGAGGGGAATAGATGTTGAAGCCTCAATGTATAGAGGGATGATTGGCTCTCTCCTTTACCTAACAACCAGTAGGCTTGACATTGTGTTTAGGAGTCTCATTTGAAGGTTGTTAGAAGGATACTTAGGTATCTTATGGGAACAACAGATCTGTGCTTGTGGTACCCCAAAGGTAGTTCAATTGATCTTATTGGGTACACAGTTGCAAATTATGCTAGTTTCCTTGTTGATAGGAAGAGCACATCAGGTATGACACACTTTCTTGGCTCTTGCCTAATATCTTGGGGTTCTAAGAAATTGAATTTTGTGGCTCTATCCACCACTGAGTCAGAGTATATTACTGCAGCTTCATGTTGTTCCCAATTGTTGTGGATAAGGAACTAGTTGAAAGATTTTGGTGTTATTTATGATAGTGTTCCAATCTATTGTGATAACACTAGTGCTATAAATATTTCTAAGAATCCAGTCCAACACTCCAAAACCAAGCACATTGAAATTAGGCACCACTTCTTAAGAGATAATGTTGAGAAAGGCTTGGTGGAGTTGTTGTTTTGTAAAAGTGAAAATCAAATTGCTGATATCTTCACAAAACCTTTGTGCCGAGAGTCCTTTTGTAAATTAGGAGTCTTATTAGGATTAGTTAGTTTTTAGGGTTCCTTGAGTCCTTAGTTTGTCTTAGGTGTCTTTAGGTCTAGTAGGTTTTGGTGATGTGGCTTCTATTATTTCCCTCAATGATTGGCTAGAATTGTATTCACTTGTATGGTGTGTGTATACCTATGTCAAAATCCTTCAGGTGTTGTGTAGGTAGTTTGATATCTCAAAAGGATTGAAAGTCATCGTTGCAAGAAAAACAGGTTTTGTTAAGCTAAGTTTGCCAAAAACAGGGTGAAGTGGTTCTGTACAGGTACCAGCAAGGGGAAACAGCAGATCAGCTCTAATATGTTTTCCGATTGATATTTTTATATCTTTTGGAAAATTACTTAAGATATAATTCTTTTTGGAAAGAGATATATCTTACTTCACTTATTTTTGCTTGATGATCAAGGAATATCTTACACATGCCTAAATTATAAGTTGGTTGAGATATTTATGGCAAGTGATCATTGCAAATTCAATTTCTTTGCTCTTCTTGGCTCAACCGACCTTCTTCTTTGCTCTCTCTCTCTATATATATATAAACACATTTTGCTAACCCTTGTTTTGCACCAAACTTCTCTCTCTTCATCACTCGAAATTCTCTCTCTAAGTGCTCTTTATCCAAAATTCAAATTCGAAACACTAATCATCGAAGTATATATTGTTCATCATCTTCTCCAACAAAAAATAAAAATTAGTAGCATGGTAAGGAAAATTGGTGCCCACACAGCAAGGAGAGGGAGGGGAAGAGGATATGCAGGTGATTCCTCATACTCTATTCAGGGGAACACTGAATTGCCCTCAAACCCTCTTCCAATCGATCAAAACCCAACTGAACCGGTTTCTACTGTAGCCTCCAAAACCTCATCACCTAAAAAATCACCTACCACCACAAAAGATCATCCTTACCAAAAAAATCAATCCAACCCACATCAAAGGATATTATGCCTCACGATGGTCCCTTCGAAACTATTGGTTCCACGATAAAGGAACCAGCACAATCTAAGGGGGAATATCCAGAGGTACGAAGGACTCTGAACAAGGAGTTGGAGGAAGTTATCACTGAAAAGGATGAGGATGTCGAAATCATTGGTTAAAATAAGGGAATACCTATGGTTGATCTTTCAGTTCGTAGAAGGCTAAGGTCAGATGTGAAGAAGGAAGTAGAGGAAGTGTTGGAGGAACAGTCTACTGGTTCTTCTCGGGGAACCAAGAGGAAAGTGGTACCAGTCAAAACCTCTCGTGCTTCAAAAGGTAAGTCTGTAGAGTCACCCACTACTGGTTCTACTGACTTAAGTGCTAGAGTGGTTCTTTCTGGTTGTCGAGTTGAGGTTGGTTATTTTGATGTGCCTGCTATATCTGAGTTTAAGAGTATGATAGAATATCAAGGATGGATGCCTTTGTTTGACTGTACTGCTGCAAATGTTCTTAGGGTTCAAGATTTCTTTATGAATTCGAAACAATTGCCTGATATATCTGTTGGTTCAAAAGTTGGAGGTGTAGATGTGAGTCTGTCAGTTTCTTCTTTGTCAAGCATGTTAGGGATACCTAGGCATGGATTCGATAAGTATTCTGGAGATTGGTGGCCCATGTTGGTAGGGGTCACTCTTGAAGAGATCTATGAGTACTTGTTTGATGGGAAGATGCCCAAGAAACCTATTGTCTTTAAATCTACTGATTTAAGGGAACCAGTCATGCTGGTTCTACATTCTTTATGCAATAAGGTTTTGATTGCTAGGGCTCAGTGAAGGGGAACAATACGCATCATGGAGATGGTACTGATATACCTCATGATGAAGAAAATCAAGATAAAACTTCCTTCCATGATGCTTGATCACATCATGAACTGTTATGGTTCATCCCACCATTCTCTGCCATATGGTTCCGTCATCACCCAATTGCTTAAGAATAGCAAAGTTTCCTTGAGTGGATCTACTGTTCCTGTAACAATGTTCACCAAGGCTATTCTAAAGCAAAAGGGTTTTAACATTAGTGCGGATGTGTTAAGGTTTAAAATGGAGGAACTAGTGGAGGTGAAACAGCCAGTCAAGAAGAAGGCAAAGGTAGAGGAACCAGTAGGTTCGAGTGTTATTTTTGCAGAGGATGGAGAACTAGGAGAAAACTCTTGGAAAGCTGGTGGAACTGGTCCATGGTATCTCAACATCCTTCAATACCAAGATGGAGCAAATGGAGAAGGAGCTAGTAGACACTCAATTGTTCCTCCTTATTGTTCCAGATATCAAGGCTCAAATGGCTCCAGGTATTGACTCTGTCCCTCCAAAGACTCAGGTTTCTGCATTAGCTGCTACAAGCAATCTGGTGGTTCCAGAGATTAGGGAACTAGTGCACTCTGAAGAAAAGAGCAGCAGCATGAGGATGACAAGGATGATGAGCCTGTTGAGGAGGATGAAGGAGTCGAGGAAGAAGTTGATGGTGATGATGCAGAAGACGAGGAAGCTGAGCATGAAGAAGAGGAGGAGGAGGACGAGTATGATGGAGAGGAGTGATACTGTTTGTTCCTGTTTTCCCCTCCCCTTTTTATTCTTCTTGAAAATAATTGGTTTTGTTGGTCTGTACTATTCTCACCCTATCCACGAACATTCTTTCTATGTGGATTAGGGTTCTTTTGTTGAAATTTGTTGGCTTGTATGAACTATTAATCTTGCTATGGTATAAATTGCTTGACTAATCTTTCTTGTAGCATAACACTTGAATGGTGGTTGATGCCACTGTTTGGATGAGCACATTTAACAATTTGTGCACACTACTTTTACTTGAGAATCTTTTTAATGATGCCAAAAGGGGGAAATCGTGTATGAAGTTGAAGCCTGAAAACTGCTAGTTTAGATTGAGTCAAGTGCTAGTAATAGTTTAGGGAGTTAGTTTCTTTTCTGAAATTTTTCTTTTCTAGGAACCAGTTTAGGGAGTCAAGTGCTAACTTGTTCATTAGAGTCATTGAGTCTGCTGGTTGTGCTGAAATTCATTTGAGTACATAATCAAGGTTTTTCTAACTTGATTGGTTGCAGGAACTTTAATTAGTTTGTCATTATCAAAAAGGGGGAATTTGTTGAGTCCCTTAAGTTTTGAGTGATGACAAACAGTTTCAGGGAACGGGATACTTTGACATAGACATAGTTGGTCAGGGAACCAACTATTATAGAATACTGTTTCCTTAGACAAGTTCATACTTATATGTGTTATATGTTGAAACTAACTTGTCTTATTACAAGTGCTTAATCTAGGATTTTCATATAATGTGCTCCGTAGTATGATTTGTTTGTTAGGGTATTACACGTGCTTATAAGTGTTTTGAGTTATGTTGTGAATTATGGTCCAAGTCTGGAACAGAATTCATAACATACTCTTCCTAGGGAAACAGGCTGGGGAACCAGCTGGGTCTTTGTGTGGAATATAATAGCTGCGGATTTGAAAAAAAGATTTTCTTAAAATAATTCTACAATGGTTTGTTTTGAAAATATTCTAAGCAGCTAGAGAATAGATGAGAATATATTTTGGTTACATTAATCTTAGGAGTATTTATCTTGTTGATTTTATCTTCGTGATTAAATCAAACTAGATAGATACTTTCCTTAAATCACATCTTGCCTTAGCTTGTTAGACAAGTTGTGTGATTTAAGGAAACTAGGGTTTAGGTTTCCACGCATATATATACTTGTCTAAACTCCCATATTCTATACATCTCTCTCTACGGTTAAAAAGGAGTTTTACTGAGAGAAAACACTTAAGCACAAAAGCCCTACATTAAGTCATATACAAGAGCACCATTCCAGCATAATAATTCTAGTATTAGCCTTTTAGAAGTAAGATCAAAAGAGAGAAACTTTGATATTGTCAAGGCATTCAACAGAGGGGTTGAACGCCAGGTGAGTGTTTGTGAGTTCAAACACAATTGGGCTTACGAGTGTAAGTCGAGTGCACATTCTTAATCGAGTGTGGGGTGTGCTGGTTCCCGGAGTAAGGAAACAGCAAGGAGTGTGTTTTTTGTTTATCGAAGGAGATTAATAAAAGAACGTAGGGTAGGAGGACGTAGCCCATAGTTGGGTGAACCTCGTTAAATCTTGTGTGTCCTTTATGCTTTGCTTATATTCTATAGCATACAGGAACCAACCCTTCCTCACTCATAATCCGAAAAGAAAGAAAAATAGGCTAAGGGACGGTTTACTCAATTCAACCCCCCCCCCCCCTGTTGAGTACTATAGAACCCTCAAAAAGTGACACCACAATCAAACACGAATGGACATTACCACTAATGCTTACAAGTTACAATATCTTATGAATTAAGGAGAAACTCAACATGACCACCACATTAAGATGGTGGGGCTGCTATGACACTAGTTGGTGGCTGCTTCGCTCCAATTGGAGTTTGATAACCGTTCTGGTCACGGAAATACCGATCTGGAATAGTTGGGAAAAATGGGTTACCATTCAACCGGATTATAGGTTGGGTAACTACAGGAATACTACCATCGTGCAATTGGAACCATAGAAGGAGGCATATAGGAAGAAGCAGACATTTGAGGAGGCATATAGGGGAAATATGGATACACCATAGACATGTATTGCACTGGCAACATCGGTTGAAAAAAAAACCAAAAAATTAGATGGAACTGTAATTGTAGGCCGGGGGCCAACCCCGCGGGGGGCTTAGGCCTACATCGAAGTGTGTGTTTGTTGTGTGTGTGGGCTTGAGCCACAGAACCCGCACGTGAGTGCGTTGGGGGAGTGTTGTCGAGTAAGGGGATCGCCACCGTGCCTATTAAGATTAATCACGGACGCCCGAAATGTTGGTGCCAAAACAATGGCCCCACGGTCCGATCCAGTAACCAGTTCGTGGGTTCGGGGACATGGTACGGATTGAATCTTTGACCCAATCCCCCCGCATGTAGCGGCCTCTACTCGCTCTCATTGTAATTCCATTAAACAAGAGTATTGGATGCACAATATCTTAGCAATTTTGAAACCTTATTTGCGTTCTAATCCTAAAGTTCATACAAAAATGGGTTTCTATTATGCACAAACGACTACCTATCCTAGAAATCGTGAACACTTGATATTAATCAAATTAATACGGTGCCTAGAAGCCGGTTGTCCATAATTAATCTGACTTTAATGTGATTCACATAATTTCCGGTGTTTATTTAAAGAGTAAACGAAGTGCAACACAAAACATATATACAATATATATATATATATATATATATATATATATATATAGATACATCATCCTTACCTTGTCGCTGCAAACAAACAAATCGTTAGAATATAATGAATATATGAATATAATGAAAACGCCTTCGATCAATCCGCTAAACAAGTCAAACAAACATGTTCGTATTGACGAAAAAGTGCCTTTGATCGATCCGCTAGACAACACAAATAAACATGTTAGTGTTGAAGATAATAATAAGGAATGACAAAAATGAAAATGACATTGATAAAAACGAAAATGAGAAGATTAATCCTACGTAWTTACATGAAAACAATTTAAAAGTGGGTTTCTACATTTTATTAATTGAATTAGAACTCGTAACAATTATWAATCAAGTTAAAAGAATGCGAAATGAAGGTTTTGGGTGAGTAACCTCAGAGATATACCTTGATTTCGCTCGTCAATATGATTTGAAAAGAACGRAAGAACTCGTATTTTGTATGTATTTGTGGTGAAAAGAGTATGAGTGAGAGTGAAGGAGAATAAGCACGTATAAGGAGCTTTGTAACGTGTGAGTCCATCGAAGAGTGAAGCAAAGAGGGTATTTATAGGAACGAAAACCAAAAAACGAGTGTATATACGCTTAGAGGAGCGTATATAGACTCGTGGAGCGTATATACGCTCGTCTTGAGCATATATACGCTTGATCACTTTGATTCTCTTTCCGATCTTGAGTATATACGATCCAAGGAGCGTATATACGCTCACGGATTCTCAGTATTATACGAAGATTCTCGGATTTCTTTGTGATTTTGCATGAACCTAGACACTTCTTTCGCAAGAAATACGGTTCTAGAGGATTCTAGAACATTCCAAGTATTTCTTTGGTATTATTGAAGTATTTTCTGATTTTTATGTATTTTTTGATTTTTGTAAATATTGTAAAATTCATAGAAAATTATAGAATAATCGGAAAAATAATCTAAAAATACTGGTGAACTCAGAAAAATGAGAAGAATGCAATGAAAAGTGGAAATTATGAAGATCACCAATATAAATTATTTTAAAAAATCCTAAAACTAAATAGAAAATTCTAAAAATAGAAAATAAATAAAAGAAATAAAAGAAAATACTTTTTGCCTCTTATTTGACCTTTGCCTACTGATTTCGAGCATGACTTCACATATTTCGAGCTTTTTACGAGTTCAGCTGCGCCTTTCAGAATCAAATCGATCACGAAACGTGGTATGTTTCATCATTGGTTACTCGTTTGGGGAGACACATTTGGGTGTCTACAGTAAGCAACTCAGATAATTAACGGCTCAAAATATATTAAAATAAAATATTGGAAGCTAACTTCCGAACTTTAACATATACTACGTACTTGTGCGGATTCAGATTTCTTTGTGGTTGAACGACGAGCACGCTTAGCAGGAGCTGCGTTTTCCACACAAGAGAGGAGAGGATACAACATCATTACTAGTAAACACATTAGGAATACTTGTTTGACTACCTGGAGTCACAACGAGATCAGACCTAGAACTTCTTCCGTTGTTAATAATGGGGGATCACAACATTGTCAGCAGGGGTGCTAACAGGATCACACCTATTCTCATTACAACCAGAAGAGGGAGTGCCATGACCGTTATCCTTTTCAGGAACAACGAGAGAACTATCTTCAGTTGACCTGCTATGTTTCTCAATAAGTGAAGCCATACACTGATTAATCATATCCACAATTGCATCAGCATCTTCATCGTGTTTAAATGCCTCCAAACCTAAACTTTCAAATACTACCATCAATTTATCAAACCTCTTCACATCCTCGGTCTTCGACGGATCATAATGAGCCACCTTCATATTAACATGCTTCCGTTTAACGTCTTTCCTCTAACGACTAAGAATAAATTTCTCAGGCACATCAACCACCTCATGTATATCATAAACTGCTACAATATGCCTACATAAGAGACCATAACATTCAAACATCATACATGAACAAGAAGCTTCCTTTGTTACAGTGTCAAACTTAACTGATATACTACACCTATCCTGAGTTGCATACTTTTTGCGTGTTTCTTTATTGTATATCCAAACTCTATCAGTTAGTGTAATGTCCAACACACCCTCACTAACTTGATTATTAGCAATTGGACGAACATATATTGTCTTTAAACACTCTTCTTGAATCTAACAGAGTTTCAGGTGAGTATACAATCGTCGAAATGTCCTCTCTATGGGAAACGTGGTAACCAGCTTCTGAGTTAGCCGTGCTAAACTAGCATCAGCTTGCCTCTCCTCCTCAACCCTACACTCGAGGGTGCTATTATACTGCCTCGCAAACTCATAAAGATTTGTGTTTCTACTAACATATCCATCAAAGAAGCTATTGATGGACTCTGAGCGTTGGCTGGTCATCATACCATCCCAAAATATATGTTTGAGATTTATAGGCACTCACATCTCCCTCTCAAGGAACAATCTTGAAACAAGAACAATGTAAACAATTCAAAAGAAAAAAAATCGACAATATATGGTAAAAAAATAAAATAAAGGAATGTATAAATAATACCATTAAGCCATTCATCTGCCTCCAAATTATACTCCTTAATAACTTCACTCCAGCTAGTAACAAAATCAGTGTCACTAACACTCTAATAAATAACATGAAGTAACTTCTCACTCAATTCCTCATGGAAGGTATAACAGCCCAATTTCTTATCAAACTTCTGCATTATATGCCAAAGACACCACCGATGACACGACTCGGGGAACTTCTCATTCACAGCCTTCCTTATGGCCAAATCTTGATCTGTAAGGATTCTAACTAGGTATTTACCACCCATACAACGCAACCAACTATCAAACAACAATCCAAATGTTTCAGCATCTTCATGGGACAACAGAGCGCATCCCAATAGCAACGTCTACCCATGATGATTGACACCAACAAAGTTGGCAAAAGGAAGCTTATAGTCATTTGTAATGTATGTGGTATCAAAACAAACTACATCACTAAAATCATCGTACGCAGCCTTGCATCGAGCATCAACCCGCATAACATCTTTCAGATGACCAAATTCATCCAGTCGATACTCATAAAAGAAATCATCATTCTCATCATTCATTCGTTTAAAAAAATCTAACATTGCATTGGCATCACCACCTGAATACTCCAACCTCCTGGTTTTAGCTACTTCATTTCTCATATCCCTTTCTGTTAGCACCAAATTCTCCACTCCATTTTTGTCCTTCACTAAGGCACGATATATTTGAGAAAACCGCAAACCAGCATCAAGATCATTAAACAATCTCCTCCTAATACAAGGGTTAGATTCATTCTTACGATACATACTTATAAACCTAGTGTTGCTTGGGACGGGGGTATGGTTAACATGGTCCAACACAACAATCTTAATGCACCACAACCCTTCCTTTGTGGCGCTAGCATACAACCTAACAGGACAACCACATTTCTTTGACTTGGTAATGTCAACCTTCATTCCACCACTACCACCAATACTAGTAACACTCCTTTTACCTATAACAGAACGACGAACACGACAGTCAGAGGCAGGCTTATGAACACCCCACTGTTCACACATCCAAGTAAGATTCCTTCTAGTCTTAGTCAATTTACCACCTTCCTGCCTATATCCTCCACCAGTCCTGGTCACACCAAAGCCATTTTGTTTACCGTAACATCTCTCCCAACTAGCATAAATCATGCCAACTGTGGGGGTAGCTACAGACAAATCAACTAACTTACCACCATTTGTTCCCCCCTCAGTATTTTCATTTACCTCCCCCTCCATCTAAATTATTTACCTGGAAAATAAATACTTGCAAAACAATATCAAGTCCATAACCTATTTCACTGATGCCCACAAACAAAAGAAAAATTAATTTCAAAATAATGCAATTATAATAAGACACCAACGACCAGCAACAATTAGACATAATCAATAAAACAATCACAAACATTAATGTAGAGATTTTTTTCACAACGTGAACCAGTAAAAGCAAAAAAACAAAAAGTCAACATTTCGTACTAATAGAAATTGTTAAATGTTCTACATAGATCTAAACAAACAGGAAAAAATACATCCATTGTTAAACATTTTACATAGATCTATACAAACAAGAAAAAAACACCTCCATAGTTTAACATCATACATAGATATATACAAACAGGAAATAAATACCTCTTAAGAAGGAACCCCAACTACATTCTTCTCAAGAATGATGTCTTCAACACCGAATACAAGGGGTTCATCGGCGTCCATGAAATTGGAAAAAAAGGCAAGCACAACTCACTGGAAGAAGGCAAACTGAAAGAGACAATTGAAGAAAGAAAAATCTTCAAACCCCCCACACCACGAGGAACTATATCCCGGACACTATTGTTGGGCAAAGTGTGCCCAACATCACATAAAATAATAATATAGTAAAAGGAAATAAAAGGCAAAAGCAAAAAATAAAAGAAAGCGGGTAATAAGGGGGTAAAAGCCAACGCAACGCGGGAAATAACGTGAAATTCATTCCTGAAAAAAAAAAGCTAAAAGCAAGAGGGTTTAACAGCGAGAGGAGGCAAGAGGGTTTAACGGCGAGAGGAGGCAAGAGGGTTTAGAGGTGAGAGGAGGCAAGAGGGTTTAACGAGGCTAGAGGCGGTTTGGCGGTACATCGGCGGAACATGGAGGCTTCAACTGGTGTCGATCTGGCGTTGATGGCGGAGCTAAATCGGTAAGTAACTTGAACTTATTGAATTGTGAATTCGTATTAGTAAATTGCAAATAATTTGTTTGTTTGTGAATTAATTTTCCTGAATTAATTGCAAATTGTAACTTGAAGTTATTGAATTGCAAATTATATTAGTAAATTACAAATAATTTGTTAAAAATTGTGAATTAATTTTCCTGAATTAATTGCAAATTGTAACTTGAACTTATTGAATTGCAAATTATATCAGTAAATTGCAAATAATTTGTTTGTTTGTGAATTAATTTTCCTGAATTAATTACAAATTGTAACTTGAACTTATTGAATTGCAAATTATATCAGTAAATTACAAATAATTTGTTAAAAATTGTGAATTAATTTTCCTGAATTAATTACAAATTGTAACTTGAACTTATTGAATTGCAAATTATATCAGTAAATTGCAAATAATTTGTTTGTTTGTGAATTAATTTTAAAGAAAGAAAATGATGCACTCAGTTCAAAGATTTCAAGAAAGACGATCGAATAAGCTTATTAGCAATAAGAATAGTCTACAAAAGATTTCTGGTCCTACCTACAACTTCAGCACAATATGCAAACACTAATAACACAAACAAAGCCCTCCAATCCTCTTTATGGGGTCAAAACTCATAAGTCCATTCAAGCTAGCATCACTTTTGCATTTTGATTAAGTATAAAAGGCAACTACAGTTCAATAGAACTTCAAGCATATTCATCAATTTCCAGAGTTGATCTTTAATATCTGAAAAACACCAAGTAATGAAAAACGCAAAGATAGTAAATAGTCTTATAATTAGTGATTAATAAACCTTGAAATGACAGAAAGCTTTATCAAGAGACTCATCCATATCAACTAGCACCACCCACCAATCCATTAGCAATAGCAACCAAAATTCAAACACCAAATTATACTACTCCGTAAACATAGCACTACAATTTCAAACAATGCAGCCTATACAAGACAGTAATTAGATTGAAACCTCGGTAAAACCAACACTATTACATTGCAATCATCACTGAAAATAGAAATTGTAGCAAAACCTCATTAATAGCAACAAAACAGGGATTTTGGATTACATAAAAGCAAAATTTTAGTAGACATACATATCCATTCAACATTTCTACTGCCTTCTCAGCTTCTTCAACAGTGCTCATGGTCACAAATCCAAACCCTCTACAATCAAAACCAGCAAACATATGAAAATCCAAACTTTATCACTAAAGACCATTAAAATTCACAAATTCACAAAATGACCATTAAAATCCAAACACATGAATTAATTGTGAGAATGTTAGATTCCTTAAATATAATATTTATCCTACATTAATTGTAAAAAATCATACTGAATAAATTGTAACAAATGAAGTTATACTCATGTAAACACCAAGTTGAGAGCATAGTACAAGTTTAAAAATACAACAGGGAAACGAATTCAGTGGGAGTAGAAAAATGTAAGCAGAAGAAGTAAACAGTGAGCATATTTATTAATTGTGCAAATGATGTTGGCATATTGTGAATTATGATAGAATGTTAATGGTTTTGTGGTTGGAAGAATGTTAATGGTGAGGATGTTAATAGTGAGGAAGCTTGTCAGCTATTGTTGGTGGGTAATGGTGATGACCAGGAGTTAATCCGAAATGATGTAATGTACTCAACACCCGATGGTAAGCAACATCGGATGGTAGACGAAAATTCTAGTCAGATTGCACCCCCTGCTGTTGGGATATTTTTAGCAAGTTAGAAGAAGTTGGGACATATTTTAAAAATTATGCAAAGCAACAGGGGTTTGGAATTGTTAGGGCACAGTCTTCAAAGTTTTTTAGGAAAGGAAAATATGTCGATGAGCTGAGGAACTACACTTTTCGGTGTGAGCAATCAGGGAAGAAAGACACTAGGGTGAGAGTTGATGGTCGTAAAGTTTCACTTAAGAGCTTGCACCCTCTAAGCAACTTGCATTCTCTAAACAGGAAGGGTGCGAAATTGGTGACGAGGCAGTCAAAGAAGGTTGGTTGCCCGGTTCGCGTTTATGCAACTCGTAATGCAGATAATGATTAGGTGCTTAATAAAGTTGTTTTAGACCACGTAGGTCATGAACCGACACCAAGCAAGACCAAGTTTGTGAGCATGTACAGGCAAGAGGAAATTAAAAATAATCCTTCCGTGCAGCGGAGGCTATTCAATGATGTTGCTAGTGGTGGTAAAGTTAGTCAATCATTTCAATCATTAGTTGTCGAGAGGCATGGGTTGGCAAACACAAATTTCACGGAGAGGGATCTAAGGAATGTTGTGGCGAAGAAGAAGCGAGAGAAAATGAAAGCCGAAGGTGGTGATGCTAATGCTATGATAAATTATTTAAGGAAGATGGTTGCGGATAACAAGAATTCTATCATGCTGAGTGGTTTGTTAGTACGGATAAACTAAAGGATGTAATGTGGGTCGATGCAAGGAGTCAAGCTGCTTATCAAGAGTTTTCAGACGTGGTTTGCTTTGACTCTACTTATATCACTAATAAGTTCAACTTGCCGTTTGCCATTTTTGTGGGAGTTAATCACCATGGACAAAGCATTTTGCTGATCCAACTGTATGTATATATGTCTGATTTTGCATAAACTGTTGTCTTATAAGTTAGACATTCAAAATGGGTTTTTTGTTTTCTAAAATGGGGTTGCTTTTGTTTTAGATTCTGTTTTGTCTTGATTATGTTTTAAGGGAGTTTTGTTTGTAGTTTGTGTGTATGTGAATAATCTGACATCACAGCAATTGATTTGATGCATAAAGATTGGCTCTTTACAATCCCCTCTTGTCACCTTATTATTTAATGTTGGATACAAATACAAGTGTTTCAAAATGCAAAGTCCCTCAAAAAAGCAAAAAGAAGAATTCAGCTTATTATTAAGGCCCTATATTATTAAGGCCTTAACCTGCTACAATAAGAAAATCAGAGGATTATGGCTTTGGGAAAAAATAGTCTCCCCTGTAACCTGTAAGTCAATGGTATTAACCTGCTAACCCAGAACAAAAACTAACCCAGAACAAAAAAAGATTAAAAATTAAAACAAAATTAAGAATTTGCAATGTGATAAGCACTATGCATGGAATAAGCAAGCTATAAGTTATACCATGCAGAGAAAACAGAAGTTTGTACTTAATTTACATTTGATACAATGAAAAGAGTATCATCCAAGACTTCAAAACTTAAACAAGAAGTAATTTTGACCATCCTTAATGAGTGAGTTATATATTGGGAGGTGACTTGGTTGCTCTATTTCACACTTAAAAGGAATAACAACAATGAACTCAGAAGCCAACAAAAAAATCATTTAAAGACAAATTTTTTGTTCACATAAATTTAAATGTGAAGTATCTAAGTTATGAAGATCGAGCTGAGACTTTGAAACCATTGGTACACCACAAGACTGCAATGCTTCATCCCAAAAAAGTATAATAAGATTAATGGAAAATGATTTTACACTGAGAAAATAAAGACATTTCCAATATAGGACAGGTAACAATAGATTGCTAACTTGAGCATTGCAGCAGTAAGCCAGTAACTCTAATCAGTCAGCTACCACAACATGGTCATCTATTTTACATTAGCAACAGTAGCAATGTAGTTCTTATTGGCAAAAAATACAGAAGTATAAGTATCAATTCTTATATGCTATGCTTTTTTAATAACAAAGTTCTGTTAACATTAGGTTTATTTTGTTTAGGTTTATTTTTAAGTATTTATGTATGTGAGAGTTATATATGGTGTAATATGTGAGAGTTAATAGTAACACTAATATGATATGGGTTATGTAATTTTATTAGGATTATACGAAGAAAGGGAGATGTGGATTCCTGCGTATTTGAAGCATATGTTCTGGGCTGGTATGAAGACAACTCAACGGTCGGAAAGTATTAACAGCTTCTTTGATGGGTATGTTCAGAAGAAGACAATGCTTCACGAATTTGCTTCACAATATTTCAGAGCAATGGAATCCCGGGTGGACAAGGAGGAGACGGCAGATGCTGATGCGAATCGTAATTTGCTTAAGTTGGTGTCCGAAATTCCGATTGAGCCACAATTTCAGAAATTATACACCCCTTTGAACTTTCGTGAAATTCTAATAGAAATACGGAAGCTAATGTATGTGATGCAKTTGAGCTGTAGGAAGATATCGGAGAATGTTTATGAGCATGTGATTCGGGATAAGATTTACTATCGTGATAAAACATTGCGCAAGGATGTTCCAACTCAGAGAACTCGTGAATATGTTGTGTCGTATGATAGTGAGACGGGTGATGTTGTGTGCCTTTGTGGTATGATGGACGCTCATGGTATTATTTGTCGACATCTAATAAGCGTTTTTGGGTACCATGAAGAGAAGAAAGTTCCAGAACGTTACATATTGAGGAGGTGGTGCAAAGATGTGGAAAGATGTCACACAAAGGTCCCGGTAAAGTATCATGATCACGAAAAAACAGAAGTTGTTAAGCGTTATGACAGGGGCCAGCTAGAGTTTGATTCACTTTGTCACCTTGCTYCTGAAGRAGGGGAGGAYCACATGGATAATTTGGTGGCTTTGATTAGGGAGACAATGGCCAAGTTGAAGCTAGAATTAGAAGGTCGAAGTGGAAGCAAGGTGGCAGATAATATTGTAGTGTCCCCTACTTCAGTTGGCAATAAGCGTGCAAGTGATGAAGACAGCCCGGTTGTGAGTAAAAAACTCAATTGTTCACCGGGAGTTCAAGAAAGCATTGTGCAAGCAACAACAGACCCGACAACAGATTCAATTCCTGGGGTTATCAAGGACCCCCCCAACACCGAAGAAAGTGAAGCATCGGACCACAGATTAAAGGTACAAGTCTGCTGTTGAACTTAACAGTACATGGAAATCAAATAGTGGAAAGACGAAAGGCACAAATGATGGTAAAGGGAAAGGAAAGGCGAAAGGCAAAAAGGCAAAGGTAATATGTTATAATTTCATATGTTTTTGATATTAATATTAATGAGTTTAAGAACAATAAAATTTTTATTTGTTGGATCGTTTTATTACCAGAGCATTGCAAATATATATACACATTGCACTCACTCAGTATTGGTTTATGCATTGTGTGTGTGCTTTATTTACTTGAATACATTAGATATATAATTTAATGACTTGAAAGAAATTCACAAAGTTGGGTATGTTAGCTGAGGGTTGTGAAATTTAATAGTGTTTTTTAATGTTATTATACTATGACTGGATATTGACACTGAGTGGTATGATTTCATATATACTGGGTCAAGATCAAGATCATTGTTGAATATGTTTCAGTGTAGCTAGTTTGTCTCTTCAAATACATATATGGTACATGATTCTGCATTAAGTTGAAACATAGGCCAAAAGATCAAACATAGCTTATAATTTGTTGAGAAAAGGCTCAAGAGCTTAAGAAATTTTGTGGAGGTTGTTAGAGGCACTAGGAATGCCCCATTTCAAATTGAGGATATAGGTTGCTCAAGTGAATTTATAATCGAATAAAATTAGGGTATTTTGTGTGTGGTTAAAAATAAAAATGTACTTGGAGTAGTTGGAGTGTCCAAAATAAATTTTTTAAAGAAAAAATAAAAAATAAAATCTTTGTCTCTCGCATTCTGTGGTGCATTCAAGATCAAAATTTGTGTACTTTTGATGTAATTTGAGTAATACTGATACTATCTGAAGAACTGAAAAGGAATTGGGTTTAATGAATATTTGAGTAATACTGATCACGAGCCTTCGCACAGTAAACAGATTGTACCTAGCAGTCTAGCACACTGTCATTTTTATACAAGTGTTAATTATGTAATGCATGTGGATCAATTATGGATTCAATGGGTGACCTTAATGTTCTGTGACCAAAGTCCTTGGGCTTAAAAAAGCTAGATGAGTACATGCTACATATTTACATAATATATATTGTATGTGTGATATGTGCAGGCTGTAACCATGAGTTTTGCACACGGTGTGCATTATAACTACTTTAAAAAACACATTTTACAAATGATAATGCTTCATGAGGAGTTTTTGCCTTGTGCGTTTTAAATTGAGTTATATATGTTGGGTTTTGTGGTGGTACTGCTTGCAAGTTGACATTATATCATTGGAGCAGGATAAAGGAGAGGAGGATGGGAGTGCGAAGATGATACTATCTTTGGAGCAACAACAAGTTCTTCTTTCGTTTATGCAGAGTCAACAAATGCAGAGTCATGTAGCATCAGTTCATCATGTCCAAGGGCAACCGGTTGCAGCTCTATTTGTTGGGGGGTTCCCTATTTCTGGTGGTGTTCAAGAACCGGTAAGAGTCCCCAATGATTGGGCAACTTACTCGATGGTAAGGCCCCAGCAACAACAGGCCCATCCAACATATTTTCAGCAGCCTAATGAATTGGGGATGGGAGCTCAGAGACCCTACTTCAGTCCGTTGTATGGCGAGTGTCCTAAATGGCATGCTGAAGAGTTACGTTCTCATCAGACGGATGCACCTAGTTGTAGTTCTGCTCCAAGGATTTGATCGGATGCACCGATCCACCTATGTATTAACTTATACATAGCTTAATGCACCATTGTAATATTGATTTGTGAATTTCATTTGGTGTAGCTGTTTTGTGAATTTTTGTAATATTTTAATGCACCTATTTGTTCTATATTACAATAAAAGTTGAAGTTTAGTCGAAAGCATTAGATTACAATATTACAATAATAGTTAAGTTTAGTCGAAAGCATTAGATTACAATATTACAATAATAGTTGAAGGTTTAGTCAAAAGCATTAGACTACAATATTACAATAATAGTTGAAGGTTTTTTGTGGAATAAGGTTTGGACCTTTAAGGCCTGATTTTGTGGAATAAGGTTTGGGCCTTATTGTCTATTAGTTTGTGGAATAAGGTTTGCTGTGTAATGGGCCGTATTGTTAACGTTTCTAAAATGTAGTCTATGATTTATGAAATGTTGTCTATAATTTCTGAAATGTTGTCTATTATTCCTGAAACGTTGTCTATGATTTCTGAAACCTTATTTTTCCTTATTACCGAATACAACATTTTGTTCTTTTAATACATTAAACTTGACATTTCAAATGTTTACTTGAAACTTGAATAAATTAGTTGAATAGTTGTTAAGAAACATAATACTGAATACTTCAATAGTTCAATGACAACAACTACAATAATCAATACAAACAAAATTTAAACATATAATAGAAATAGCAACAAACACGATTCAAACACGCTTTAAATTTAAAAGAAATAGTAAACACGATTCGAGTTCCTTTCCTTCAGCATGAATTTACCATGCAGGTATTTGTAGTTCGATTCTTCACTCCTCTGATTGCAACGGCTGCGAAATCAATTGAAATCAATTCAAACCAATTGGATATTATAATTATATACTTCAAACAAATTCAATTCAATTGAATTGGATTTAGTGCGATCGATTCAGTGCAATTGAAATCAATTCAAATCAATTCAAACCAATTGGATATTATTATATACTTCAAACAAATTCAATTCAATTGAATTGGATTTAGTGCGATCGATTGATTCAGTGCAATTCAAATCAATTCAAATCAATTCAAACCAATTGGATATTATTATATTGTTCAAACAAATTCAATTCAATTGAATTGGATTTAGTGCGATCGATCAGTGCACATTCAAAATCAATTCAAACAATTCGAATATTATTATATACTTCAAACAAATTCAATTCAAATCAATTCAATTACATTATATTATATAAATCAATTCGACTCCATTCATTTTAATTTCATTACATTGTATTATGTAAATGAATTGATTGAATTCCATTCGATTGAATTCAAAATTCAATGGAATTCAATGAAAACAAAAATCAATTCGATTCGATTCAATCACATTATATTATATAAATCAATTCGACTACATTCATTACATTGTATAGTACACAACCCACAATTAAAAGGCAGACAACTTAAAATAGTAAATGTCAACTTTCATCACAATTTCTTATAATTACATAAGTATATAATCAATTGTTAATTAGATAAGTTTAATATTAACATAGACAACCTATTTGAGATATAGATAACCCAATTCACTCATAGACAACTAACTGTATATCGAAATAACCAACATCAAACATAACCAACCAATGGGCCAACTTCATTAAACCTTTATAAGCCAACTTCATTAATCAACTATTCAGCCCAAAACGGTTAATGGGCCGAAACATACACATTCATAGAAAACATAAAGTAAATATAAAGGTTTTCATAGAAAACATAAAGTAACATAAAGTAAACATAGACAACCCCGAATATTTCATAAACGCCTTTTAATTTTCTTAAACTTGGGCCCGGACAATATTATATAGCCCCACCAATACCTCCCATGATTTTTTCAAATAAATTAAAATTTAAATACTCCAAATTTGCACTATATATATCAAGCCCAAACCACATATATATGGCCCAAACCACACACATAACTTATTCCAATCATTCATTTCATTGTCAATCTTTCTCCAACTACCACTACAATGGAATACTTTGATAACATTGATGATGATCAAATTGTGTCCTTGGATGCAYATGATCATCAAGAATTTCTTACCGACTTACCACTTTCAATGCCTAGTCTATGTGAAGTTACTCCACCGGCCCAAACCGACCTCCGCCACCAAACCAACCTCCGCCACCATTCCCTAAAGCCCAACCATTCAATTTCATAAACGAACCACTCAGGGACAATTCAGCACAACAGGAAACCCGAGGCAAGCAGCATCAACAAGTCATAAACAGTCGACGACAACGTTCATTTAAGAAATCATCGGTACCAAACGCTCGTAGACAACGTTCCTGAAGTGAAACACTGTATATCCTTAACAAAGACAAAATTTAAAAAGGTATGGTCAACAAAACAATGTCTTCTCTTCCTCTATTAAAATTCACCATTCTAATTTGTATACTTATTAACGCATGTGATTACTCGGGATTGTGATGTGCGAGGAACATTGTGATGTCTTAAGTAGGAAGATTGTCATGTCCTAAAGTACCAGTATTGGTACTCGTAGCAAATATATATTATGTTGTAGCAATTATATATTATGTTATATGATGTCTTAAGTACCAGTATTGGTCCTCGTAGCAATTATATATTATGTTATATGATGTGTTGTCTTAAGTACTCATTATGCATAATTATATTTTAACTGTACATGCATGAGTACTCATCATGCATAATAATATATTATGTACTCATCATGCATGATCAACGTACATAATAATATTTTTATAATATAAGTGTACATAATAATATTTTAAGAGTACTGAATACTGATGTTTGTTCACACAAATTACAAAGTATATACTGATATACAAGTACTTAAATACTTAAATACTGAGTAAGCCTTGCATATTCATTGCGGCATTGTCATAAGTTAGAACTTCCAAAAACTTTACAACTGTTCAGCAGTTCTAATTTAAAATTTACAACCATTGTCATATAACTTACAACTTCCAAAAGCTTTTCGGTTGTAGAAATATTCCAAAAAAATTTACAATTCAAAGGTTTCACAGTTCTAACCATTCATACGAAAAGATTTACATTTGTACAAATCTACCAAATATTATCTTTCATAACACATTTACTCCTCATTTCATTCACATTTTGGTTCTAAGTAACTGAAGAACATTGTCGCGAACCTCATTGTGCTTGCTTAAAACATCCTCATGTAGCAATATAGGCCCCTCTTTCTCAGGCGGGGACTCCTGCACAGACATTAAAATCATTATAATTAATCATATACAAGCCAAAAAGAGTATCGGATCGGACCTGGAACCATAAAATCATTATAATTACCATTCCTACCCATAAAATCCTACCATTCCTACCATTCCTTAATCATATACACTCTCCTCCAGTGTTTTGGAATATTAACATGTGTGTGAACAGCAGCGAGAACTTGAGATGCCATGTAAAAGACGATAACTGAAATCTTTATTGCTTACCATCCATAACTAATAAGTGCTTAGACTGGAACAAGATTACAGAAATACGCACAGCTGTCATGAGAAAGATGAATGCCAATGGGCTTTTTTGTCACCAAAAATGCCCATTTCTATGCACGTCAAGCCAAACCACACAGCTGGGAAGTTGGGTGGATTTCTGAGTAACAAAAGAATAGAAAAATGCCCATTTCTTCACGCACACACATGGCACACCCAAGCCACACACCACAGAACTAGGAAAGGCATAGCAACGATATAAAGCGACAAGGGAATTTACCTCCGTAGAACTGCCATAACTGACATATTTCAAACACCTTATATTCCAAAACACCGACATTGAAATCATTATAATTACCATTCTACCATTCCTTAATAATTACCATTCCTACCCATAAAGAGTATCGGATCGGACCTGGAACCATAAAAATAAAATCCAACACATCCATCATAATCACCACCACTCCTACCCAGCATTCCTTTAGTCTCCACCACCAAAAACAAACAAAAGTTTCCTTATTTACCACAAAAACTTCTACTTGCAAGGCAGCACCTTTACTTTCCTCTTAAATATATTCCCCAAATAAACTAATTGTGCATTTAACATACCAGTTCATATACTAGAATTGTCTATTAAGCATTGGGCTATTGGCAGCAAGCTACACTCAAAATTTAAACCACATACTTTTGTATTGAAGGAAGAGGAGAGACGGTGGAAAAAAGGGGGTTCAGGTGATAGGAGTGACAAATAATTTAGCGTCCAATAACATATGATGCAAGTAATTTGTAACTTCCAAAAAAAGGGAAATTATAAGGGAAAACAAATGAAGTATAATTTATTGTGTATGAAGCACGAAAACAAGAATTCTCTCTAATGAGGGAAATTAAATGCTTCTTTAATGCCAGGATGAAATAAAAAAATAGTTAAGTATTCTAATATGCCATATACACATGTTCCTCATGAAACGAAGCTTAAAATGAATTTGAAAGGCCAGAGGAAGGGCTTAATGAAGACAGTGACACCCTCTATTATCAAATCTAYTATGTTGCAAGACTAGCAAGAACTCTCCAAGTCTCCGCTTAGTGCACGACATTGAGAGAGAATAAGCAACTCATTGCCTTGGACCATTGCTTCTATCAATTTGACTCTTCCTTAGACTTTCTGTTTTCTCAGATTAACCTTTAGCATGCAAATTGATATGATTAACTTCGAAAGAAAATGGTAGGTAATAAATTTAAAAGGGGAAGTTGGTCACTTAAAATCAAGGATGTTGGCTAACCAAGTTTTATGGCCTATATTCATAAACATTATTGAAATATACTACCTTTTCAAACACTCTTAAAAAACAATTGCTACATTGAGTTGCTAAGTAAGGTCATTATATAGATTCACTAAGGATTATCCCATAATTACACCCAAAACTTATTAAACCCCAAGTTAAATCTACCTATCTCCCTAACTAAGTTCAAATTACAACCTGAACTGATTAATCCAGTTCCAAATTTATGGAGAATTAAACCAAAAGAATCCAGTTCCAAAGAAGCCCAATAAACCAAAACCCAAAACATGCATTGCATGTAAAGCGAGGATAAAATCTTGTTTACTTGTTTAATACAACACAAAAACATGTGGTCAATTTAATTACAAAACTAACCATTTGAACATCATACGTCAACCTCCGTGCACTACGCTTAACCGCAATTAGCATTTCCAAACCCGAATGAACACTACAAAATGTAAAATGATAATCAATAYGTTGATCAAGTATTATMTTAATCGATCAAACTTTCAAGTAAGAACATGATTTGAAAGAAAAATAATAACTTACAGTACACAGCTGTGGTCGAAAGCAAGCCTAGATGATTTGAAACTCATGCACGTACCCTTCTCCCAAGACGGGTGCGACCGGCTCAACAACTCATCCAATGCAAATTTCTGCAAATAAAACAACACACATCCCATTAATACATTGGCACAACTTTACAGCCCATTACAAGAACAAACTTAAACGTTCGCTATATTACATATGTACTCACAAGTTTCAACACTTCTTCATGATGCACTTCATGTGCACAATCTATTTCTGGTGAATCAAAGACAACAACCTCCTCACGCGTGAGCGAGAAAATGGCACACCACCATTTCTTCGATTCAACAAGGATCGATGCAAAAATCTAAAATAAAACATTCAAAATATATGGAATTTTATAACTCAGTTTTATAAGTGAATTGAAATTATATGATTGGCTACTAACAATTAATACAAAACAATATGGACTAGCTCACCAAGTTTAGCTTTTCCAAAGGCGTTTCACGAATTCGTGACGCGCATCTATCCAAAATCTCATTCAACGACTCTCCTTTTAATTCTTCAGTAGATGCTGCAACTGTCTGCAAATTAAATGAATTTAGTAAGTATTCGTTTTAAGTACAACACACAAATGATAGATGAAATACATTAATTCAAATGACTACTACCCCGAAGTCAGGATCCAACATTACTCTCCGGCTACGACCAGTATAATACTCATTCCAAACTTTCTCATATATCAACCCAGCAACACGAACATACTGTCCAAAATATCATATTTGTTAAAGTTAAAAATATTAATGAATGAGATTATAAGGTTTCAGAAATCATAGACAACATTTCAGAACATGCATATTTTGACTAAACTAAGGCCTTAAGGCCCAAGGTTAACAATACGGCCCATTACACAACAAACCTTATTCCACAAACTCAGGCCTTAAGGCCTAAACCTTATTCCACAAAAAACCTTCAACTATTATTGTAATATTGTAATCTAATGCTTTAGACTAAACTTCAAATTTTATTGTAATATTTTAAAAATATAATGCGTAAATGAATGAGATTAAATGATTAAATCATAACTTCAACTTCAYTCATTCCACATCATAACTTTATACCATTAATGAATCAAAAATAATTAAAAACGACAGAAAACCTTACATTAGCATGAATCAAACAGTTCAGTGTGACAACAGATGCGCATTGCCCTAATGTGGCAGATATTCCACTAACCCGAATCATTTCGATGTCATTGCCATTGTTGTCTAACCTCAAAAGATTACCCCCTATCAATGTAAACGCAGCAAGCTTTTTGTTGTACGGACCTCCTCCGCGCCATGCTTTAACATATACAGAGCACAACCTTGAAGAAGCCTTTGTTTTCCTCTATTTCCGGGTTCGTTCCATTTCATCAACAGCATCATCAGTGGGGGGGACTCGCACTGCCATCGAAACATGACAAATCATCACCAAGGCAAACCCTTGTTACATCCAAACTCTGGTGGTCATTACCCCCCCCCCCCCTCCTCCATGCAAATTCGGGTCTATCCCAACCATGTCACCACCAACATCCATACGATCAGTCTCAACCAACGGAGGATCCTTGTTAGAAAACCACGGATACGTGGAGCATTCATTATAATTACCATTGAGTATTTCACCGTCAAAATATTGACTAATCAGCTCTGAGTTCTTCTCCTCCAGTGTTTAATAAGATGGTGAGCTCAGACTTTTATTACTACCCTCACCCTCAATGTGAGGTTGAACCTCAATCTCAGCTTCACCGTCCTCCTGGACAGCTTCTGCCACAGGTTGCACACCGTCCTCCTGGACAGCTTCTGCCACAGGTTGCTCCTCGACAGCTTCTGCCACATGTTCCTCCATCTGAGGTGCTTCTTCCTCGTTCTGTACTGCTTCATCAAAGTTCTGTTCAACCTCCATCTGTGGAGGTCTGTTCTGAGGGGGAGGTTCATCCTCCATCCGAGGTGGTTCATCCTCCTCGTCCTCCTCGTTATCAGGTTCATCCATCCGAGGTGGTTCATCCTCCTCGTTATCAGGTTCTTCCTCCTCAACTATACTCTTCCTTTTTGTTCTACGATTCATACAGCGGGTTTCTGAAAATTTTGTAAAATAAACAAACAAACAAATATACATGATCAACAAACAAATAAACAAAAACAAATAAACAAATAAGGAAAAATAAACCTTTCTTAAACTAAATAAACAAACAAATAAACTAACGAGTGCCTTGTTAATATTCAATCCATATAACTTTAAATTCAGCAAATAACATGCACTAGCACCATCTTCCACTTAAACAATTCCACTTACACTCTCCAATTCTGTCTCATCTAAAATCATCTATACATATAACATTTTTCTAACTTGATATACTATTTTTCAATCTATAAAAAAATGCAAACACTTTGATTATACTAATCTGCAACAATACATAACATCACATACTTTTTCTTTCTTTCCAAACTCTCGGATTTAGTGACGACTTAGGACCACGACGACGCTTCCTCTTAGGATTCAATACTACATCCCAATTCACAGGTGGAGCATTCAATTCAACTAGAGCCTCATCCCTAGCTTCACAAGGATGTCTCTCACCATAAGCTACATCCACACACTAACAATCAACAAGCACATAAATTAATCAATCAATCCACAAATTAATAAATGAAAATAAAAAAAAAAACAAAAAAACTTCAAATTATAAATCAAAACATACTCATTTGATTCACACGTACCCCGAATTTACCATAGTCACTTGATTCACACATATCATCAATCTTCGCACGATTCACATCTTTCAGAGACCACACCATGATGCGCGGGTAAACACCCCAATGTAAAGGTGGTCGATTAAGCCGATCCAAATATAATATCTACAAAAATTATCAACCACTTAATTAGCAAAAAAACAAATTAAATCCAAATAAAACATCCAAAGAATATAAAATTTTAGTGACTTTATCGCTAAAAATAAGGTACAACCTCCGCACCCTTTAGCATACCCCACTCGGTAGAATCGCCTACCGAAATTCTCGACAGCATGCAATAGGTGATCCACCACAAGGGAACACCAATCGTATTCCTTTGCTTCAGTTGCTACTGTAGCCGCCGGAAGCAAACCCACGGGAAACCTGTGGGAAGTAGTGGGGCATAGGAACTCTGTGAGTGCCAACATAAGAAAACACCGTTTGAAATCAACCTCTCCAACATCTTCACTTTCAACAACTTCCAACAACCTTTTCCTAAGAATCCCAAATGTCTTTTTCCCGCTTTTAATTTTAAACTGATCCCATATAGAAGTGCACAAGTTCTGCATCTCCTCATTCAATGGTTTCCGAGGAACTTCCTTGCCACCAATAGGAATACCAAGAACACAACGAACTTGGGCCTCACATAAACGGAACACAATACCGTTACTTGACAACAATGTCCTCTTTTTGACATCAACCCTCGTTGCAAGCCAATAACAAAGGTTCCTTGGAAGACCCATGCCACACAAATAACAAAGATGCTTCATCCCCATTTCTGCAACCCAATCTCTCTTAACACCGCGCAAATTCCCCATCACCAGCCCAAAGGTTTCAACCCGACAATTAACATTCAATTTCTGCACCACACAGCCAACAGCTTTTAATATATGCAACAACTAAACTAAATTATACATGAATAAAACTTATAATCAGAAGACAATCATAAGAGGATAGCAAATGCTGCACTTCACTATTAATACACCCAGAGTACAAAATAAAATAATAAACAGAGGATAGCAAATAATAATCAGAGGTCGTTGCTTTTTGAAGCGGATAACCTGCCCAAGACAATGCCCATAAGACCCCAAGGCTATTCACCAATATGCAAGGCTGAATGCAGAAGTGAGTGGAGCTTTTTTTTTACTCACATGCAAAGTATTTATTTTATCTTCATCAAGTTTATGTTACAATGTGTATATGGAACAGTTCAACTTGAAGAATCTAATTATTTGGATTTATGGATTTACAACTTGTGTATGGTGTAAAAGTTTTAGGCTAATTGTAAACTTCAATTACAAGTACATTGCAGCAACAATGAGATTCTAGGCTAATTGTAAACTTCAATTATTGATCATCACAGCGAAAATGTAAAGCTGTCATAACTAGATGAAATTGAAGGGAAATCGTGTTCTCAGAAAACTAGTCTTCCCAAGTTTTTTTTGGGGTCAACATCATTTTTGGTTGAAAATTGCATTCGCATAGGTAAATAATTTATTCATTTTTCTAGGAGCACCGCACATACAAAGGAAAGTCAAGGTAAAATCTTGAATAACATTGAATTTTTATCTTTCATTCTCACTAAATTTTTAGCTTTTAACATATGCAACAACAAAACTAAATTATAACTTAATAAATAATACAAGCATCAACATCATTATAACATATGCAACATATGCAAAATGAACATAACTTAATAAATAATACAAGCATCAACATCATTATAACATATGCAACATGAAAACAACATGAAAACTAAATTATACAAGAAGCGGCCAAAATTATGAAATCATACAAGCATCGACATGCTTTTAACAAATGGAACTTGTATCTCCTCAGTTACCCTCACTATACTTCAAAAGCTACCCTCGACATGCTCAAAAAACATACTTCCAAATATGTCTAGAAAATCGGATTCAACATGACTAGAAAATCGGATTCAACATGCTCAAAAAACATACTTCCAAATATGTCTACAGCATAAAAACTTAATAAATTATACAATCATAAAACCTTTTCATCTCTAACACCCGAGAAGCGAGTAGAAATCACTTGACCAGCCTCCTTTACGCTTCCACCTACACTTAGTGAATTATCCTACAACAACCAGGAAGCAATTCAGCAAACAACCAATGTAAACGGGAAGCAATTCAACACCAACGTAAACACCACTCACCGTATAACATCTCGGATCAATGTCAGGGAGCCTCCCACTCGATTTTTCACCTTCATCAACCAATTCATCCTCAATTGATGAATCATTATTCTACACATGCAAAATCATAACATATCAATTACAGCCGCTAATTCTTTATTCTACACAAAACTAATGTTTTAAAAACAAATTAAATACCAACAAACCTCATCTGTTTTCCTCCTTCGATTACCAGTTACTTGCTTCTTCTTCCCTAAACAATGAAAAACACTATCATCAAAATAAAGCCAACCCAAAATACTCGCATTTGGGAATCAACATATCACTGCCAAACTTACAGTCATGTATATGCTAAAATTTGTTAAAAATTCGAGAACTTGTGCAATCACATTCACCCAAAATATGTAAAAATCGAGTGACAGTAATAATCACATTCACCCAAAATATGTAAAAATATGATTCAAGAACATGCAACAGATTAAACATACCAATAATGAAGCTAATGAGTTATAAAATGTGTAAAAATCGAGTAACACTAGTTCATTACCAAGAAATTCATATACAAAAAAACCCTTATAAAAATACGTTAAATACAATCAAACATCGAACAAAATAACCAGAAATCATACCCAAAACACTTTTAATGAAAACAGAAAGCTAATTACAAAATTCGAACTAAAACCTAATTAAATTTCAAAAAACCAATACATCATTCAATCCAAACTACAACTCAAACCAAAACTTAAACAAACTCCAACGTCGAAGCAATTATCTTACCTCGACGACGAACTCCACCGGAACCAGCCATTACTCGTCGTCTCGAAGTTCACGCTGCACCACCTTATTGCTTTGAGCCTTTGACTGTAATTTTTTTCCGTTTTTCGTTTTTGCTTTTATGCTTTTTTGCTTTTACTGTCGAAATGCTTTTACTTTGCCTTACTGTTGTCGAAATGCATTTACTTTGCTTGTATAATTTGCTTTCATCATAATTTCCAATAATGCCCTTCACTAATGCCCCTGAATTTACTAAACTAACCCGTGAGAGACCACACTTTGCCCAACATTAGTGTGTGGTCTATCGGCCCTCCTCACACCACACAAATTGAGAAGCACTGACTAATTGAATATAACAAAGCTAGTTCACTTAACGGCACGTGACTATAACGGCCCGTAACAACACCGTTAACGACACGGTAGGGTTAAAAGAATAAAAAATAATAAATAGTAGAAATTTCTACATAGCAGATATGCTATAATACTTTTCCGTCAAATTGCATCACGGATTCACTAGGCATTTTAAAAAGTAGAAAAAGATGAATGAATGAGATCATTAGTGCAGTAGTAAGATTATAACCTTTCACAGCCTACTAGATTTTTTTTTTTTTTTTTTTAAGATATGCACAATATGACAATAGAAATTTATTTGTACCATGTAATAATTAGTGCTTGCGATATGAGAATAATGTTTATGATATCATTGATTTGTCTTACCTAACAAATCAATTATTTAATCCGACAAAATAATGTGATCACATGAATTGAATTTTTCCGGCATAATACATGAGTAATTTAAAATATTTTAGTAGATTGTGTCTTTTAATTTGGTATTGGAATGGAATAGAACTAGATTGTAAAATTTTACTATTGGAACAGAATCATGCAAGAGGTATGTATCAATTAACAATGATAATAATTTGCTATTGATTATGATTCCACTATGAGAGTTTCCCTTTCTCAATTCTTGCTACACTTAGTCGCAAGAATTGATAACTAGAACAATTGTATGTATGAGGGAAGTCGTACGCATCGCGGAAATAAAATGTTATTGTTTAATAATTCAAGAATCATGATATGATGTGTGTCTACTACAATATTCTTTGTTCGTTATTAATTACCCGCTACACCATATTTTCTATTTGCCAAAATTTATATTTTCTCTATTTCAATTTATAAAAAACTTTTGTCATTTAAGGAAATTACATATTAATGAAAACTTTCTTTTTTTTCTATATGTAGTAAGGGTAATAAGGTTATTTACACCTCACAAACACAATTTCTAAATTTTTCCTAGAAATTCAAACCTCTTTCAAAGTTTATACTAAATTGAAAAAGAAGAATATTACTTGCTACTTACACTTCTATATTGGGATTAATTACAGTTTATTTGGTTCAACTTCTTTAACTTATAGTAGTATTACTCACGACTAGGGATGTCAATTTGGATTGCAACCTGCCAGGTCAATTGAACTGTTTTTAACCTGAATCGAAATAACATGAACTAATTAAAGTGAAAGTAACCCGAACTGTTTCTAACCTGCGAAATTCTAACCTGAACTGAACTGAAACTGAATCGAAATTAACCTGAATTGAAGTTGACCTGTAGCAAAACCACTAATACTATGAACATACTTGAACTGAACTGAATTGTTATCATTACATTACACAATTAAAACTAAAATAAATTGAACTATTATCAAACCGTTACATAATTAAACCCGAACTGAATTCAACCCAAACTATTTTACCATATTATTTAATTTTGTAATCTCTTACATTTTTGTCTAATCTTAGGTATATAGCTTCAAAACATTGTAACTGTAAAACACCCAACTTATATTGCTTTAATATTCAAACATATTTGAGCTCTACCTTTTGCTTTTAATTTTAAATAGAATAAGCTGTAATACAAATAATATCATTACTTCCAAAAAAACAAATAATATCATATCATTCAAAAACATGATCAACATAGAAAAAATATGACAGTAAAATCAAGTCCGAAAATGACTCGATTATAAACCGTTTGTGTGAGTTAACTCAACAATTCGAACCTGATTATATCACAATCACGTGCAATTCATGTTTCTCTTAATTGTAAGACTATATTGGTAATTTGGTACGTACCACGTCAGCGTTTTTCGTGCCTATATAAGTAGCAAGGATTTTAAGTACAAAATATGCACTCTCAGATTTCTCACAACTCAGTTTGAGCTACAAGAGAGTTAGCAAAACAAATTTTAACAAGTATACTAAAATTAAGCACTCAAAAAATGGAAAAAATTGTTGAAATTAGGAATGCTCAAAGAGGTGACGGTGTAGCTAGCATCTTAGCAATCGGGAGGGCTAATCCTCCTAACTTTATCCTCCAAACCGATTATCCCGATTATTATTTCAGGGTCACAAAGAGTGAGCATTTGGTTGATTTAAAAGAAAAGTTTAAGCGAATATGTAAGTTCCTTAAATTTTATGTTAATTATGCTATATCCGTTTCATTTTTTTTTAAGGAATTTTCTATGAAATACCTCTGAGATTTTGCGTTCTCTACAATATACTCCTGTAAAATATTTCGTCCACTATATACCCTTGAGGTTTGATACCCTTTTACAATATAACCTTTAATGGTTAAATTTAACCAATCATAAGATTATGTGTAACCTTAAAAAACCAAAAAAAATTTAAAAAAAAGCAGTGACTACTCCTCCCACCACCCACCCTTACTCCACCAATCCTCCCACACATATCAAAGGTTCAGCTTAATTAATGGTTTTATAAACATTTGGTTATCACGTAGAAAGGTATCAAACCTTAAGGGTATATTGTAGAAGAATTTTTTTGCAGAGGTATATTGTAGAAAACGCAAAACCACAGGGGTATTTTATAAAAAAAAAAAACCCTTTTTTTTAATATTGGCAATCGTTTCACTATAGAACATATTTTATCGTTTTGGGTGGTAGTGAAGATGGTGATGGTGCAAAGATGGTGATGGTTTTGGGTGTTAGTGACGTGGGGGCTTGCAATATTTAACAGAAAACTAACGAAATTTACAAGGTTTCAAGACCTGTCTAAACAACAAGTGCATTCATCATCGAGGATGACCTCAGTCCCGGAGAATTTTCGCCACTAACACTTAAAGGAGATTAAAAAAAGTGGGTTCGACTATTTGAACACGAAAAACGGTAGAATCTTTGTAGGGATAGCCACATACCTTAAATCGACCCGAGGTTAAAAAGATCTCAGGTTACTCCTAAAAGCAAGGCAAGAAAATGGGCCAAATCACCTTCTAGAGAAGAAAGGCATACTTGACTATTTCATTAATATCCAAAGGTTTTCTTTAATTAAAATAAAATTGAAACTAGATATTTTTTTCAAAATTCACCCAAAGTTAGGTATTTATTATCAACTTTTCCTTATAATAATTATATCATATATTCATATGCATGCAGTGTTTGAGCTAGGAAGGGGTTTGGAGGAATGACTTCAACCCCATGTCTACACCTTTGATCCTTATGATCAGGGGTTCAAATTCTCATACCCCATCTCCCATTGTAAATTTGTACCCCACACTTGTGTCTCATTTGCATAAACAAATGCATACAATGTTTTAAACTAATTTAGGAAATTGTGTGACACAACATACATGCAGGTGAAAAAACCATGATAAGGAAGAGACACTTCTTCTTGTCTGAAGAGATCCTAAAGGCGAATCCAAGTATGTTAACCTACGGCGAAGTATCCCACGATGCTCGTCGTGAAATGACGATTGATTACCTTCCTAAACTCGGTAAGGAAGCCGCCCTCAAGGCCATAAAAGAATGGGGGCAGCCCAAGTCCCGGATCACTCACCTCATCGTCTACAACACCCTGGCATTATCAATGCCTGGGGCAGACTATGAGCTAGCTAAGGCTCTTGAGCTTGACCCTTCAATTCATAGAACTGTTTTGTATTTGGTTGGTTGTCACGCTGGCCCCCACATCCTTCGCCATGCCAAGGACATAGCGGAGAATAACAAGGGGGCCCGCATTCTTATAGTTTGTGCTGAAATCACATCTGTTAATTTTCACGGTCCTTCTACAACAGAAATTGATTCTATAATAGGGCAAGCCCTATTTGGTGATGGTGCGGCCGCCATCATTGTAGGAGCCGAGCCAGATCTATCGATCGAGAGGCCAAGCTTCCATCTCATTTCGGGCACACAAAGGACCATACCTAACACAGATGGTGCAGCCTATTCGGAGATCATGAACATGGGACAGACCTTCCACCTACGTAGGGACCTCCCGTGTTTGATCTCCAATTACATCGAAGAAAGTCTAGTGAAAGTATTCAAACCCATTGGGATCGACGATTGGAACTCCATATTTTGGATCGCGCACAATGGAGGACCAGCCGTGCTTAATGGCATCGAGGCTGAGCTCAAATTGAACAAAGAGAAGCTGGAAATTTCTAGGCATGTGCTAAGCGAGTATGGTAACATGTCAAGTGTAGGTGTGTTGCTCATGATGGATGAGATGAGAAAGAGGTCACTTCAACAAGGAAAGACTACAACTGGCTTAGGGTGTGAATGGGGTGTTATGTTTGGATTTGGTCCTGGACTCACCATTGAGGCCCTTGCTCTTCGAAGTGTTCGTATACTAGAATAATCTTCTGACTATTAAGTAGCCATTATTTATATAATATACTTCTTTCGTAACAATATAGGTGACGTATATACATCACGTATATCTTTACGAAAGAAGTATATTATTTCTCACAAATAATATTTGTTTAATAGGTGTGAAATCTTATTTACCCTTTGTTGTTGCAAATTAATTAAATAATCAACTGATTGCCATGCTTTCGTTATCAAGTGGTTTTAGATGTTGCAGTGTAAAGGCATTACAAATAAAATACGGAGTACAATCAGATGTGTTGACATATTGAATGTAATGGGGAAAGTGTAGCAATGTATAAACTTCTTATATGTACAGTGAAAATCTTATAACGTTGAACTAGTTTTTGGGCCCGACATTGCCCGGGTCATATTGTTTTTCCTTTTAATCATTTGTACAGTGTGTTGTATGGTTGATTTTTAGATTGGCTTGTACTCTATTATGTTGTTGTTGGTTTGTAATTTTTCTGAGCAGTTAGGAGTTGTTTATTGGTTTATCTGCGTGATGCTGATAGTGTTTCCCATCCTTTCTTTGAATAAGTATTCTTTATAAATAACTACGGAGAATACTTTTGCAAGATCAAATTGTCTACATTGATCAACATAATAGATGTACTGTGTTGCTCATTATAGCCTTTGTTTGTAAACTACTTTTATTTGAAATTACTATGTATATGCGATAAATTAATTAAGATGCACTCTTGTTCTTTCATGTTGTTTTGTTTTGTTGATTTTGATCCTTGATCATCATCAATGTCGACAATGCATTATTGTTGAAGCATTAGGTCCTCTACACTTCATACGGTGGAGGTTCGTTGGTGCATTTATAAGGTTGTATTTTAGAAGATTGATTTTAAAAGTTGTAATTTTGATAATGACCATTACTCGCATAAAGAAAACTAAATATACTAACCCCTGAAATTGCAGCTATCTTCGTAATCATAGATTGGTTGAGTTGTTTTGACATCACTCCATTTTCATGTCTCTTTCTAGCTACAATTTGTTTTCTTAACAATCGTGCGCTTTTAGGGATTTCTTTGGCATTCATAACTATATAAAAATCTTGCAAATGAATAGATAAATGCATTAATCAAAAGGTAAGACATTTTATAGTTGGATAACAAACCACAATACAACAATAAACTCACAATAGAAAATAAAGCAATTAACATAACATAGTAAGAGGAACACTTTCCTTATTTCTTTAGTAAAAGACTTGAAATTATTACATTCGAGGATACCTAAACACAAACAAGACTTCATCGAGAAGAAGTTCAGTTAGGGAGAAGAAATAACGTAGTAAGTTTTTCTTCAAGTCATTAAACTAAGCTCCTCTTTGGCTAATTTGATGTCAAGAATACGACCTTTTTTCCTTTGGTGTATGCAATTGTTGAAGTTTAAATCACTAACGTTAAAGTTATGTTTCCCTTGTAAGATTGTAAAAGCAATATATACGAATACTATTAGGCCTCATTTGATTGCATATGAGAATAACTAATTCTTAAGAAATTTGATTGTCGTCCGTGAAATATAATTTCCTAAGATTTGTTAAAATTTGTTTGGTATCATATAACATGAATTATCATGTCCAAATAATTCACATAACAAATAACATGAATTATCACATCACTCAATTTAACCAGTCAGTCATAAGTCATAACATAAATTATTAACCAAATAAATTTCATCATGGGGGCGAAAAATGTAAAATGGGAAAAATAAAAATGCAAAACACTGATTCCCTTACGTCTTCTTATCCTTCTTTAATATTCCCCCCTTGATAGAAACCTAAGAAGGAAAATTAAAAGTATACTTTAAATAATAAAAAGTCGAATAATGCAATGAGAGAGGGAGTGAAAGATGAGGACTTTATAACAATTATAATGATCCATTCTGTTGATGATACATACACCTCAGCAGGCTCACAAGGATCACAAAGCACATATGCTCRCAATCAAGCAAGCTGACTCAGCAGCTTTTGTAACTAACTCCTTGCTGACTCAGCATTTTGTAACTAACATCTCAAGTTTGTTAGAGTTTGTTAGAGCTGTTAATGAGCTGGCATCATTCTAATTTGTGTATATATACATGTACTTTGCTTCTGTATTTCATTCATTCAATCAATATACAAAATTGATTTTATCACATTCAAACACCACAACTTCAATTTAAAAGAACAATTGGAACACCACGATTATGAAAGATTATAAGTGTGTTCTTTTTAACTTAGGTTTACAATCCTAAAATATAAAGATGCATGGCTATAGATTTTTTAATATGGGGAACAAACTACATACTCTAGAGCTAGGTGTTGATCGATTCTGAGATGATAAATTACAATCCCTATGGTTAATGCACTCAGAATGAACATGTATGATTTTAGACGAAAGATGATTAATAAATAGCTGCTATCTATAGATAGCTAGGGCAAATTAGTCATTTCCCCTTTTTTTAATTTTCAAAACTAAAAAAGAAAAGAAAAATACGATCAACTTCTATACTTATAAAACAAGTGTCCAACACCATGTAAAAAATGTTTAAGTGAGGTCTAATGTTAAAAAAGGTACAAAAAAGTACGAAAATTACAAAAAATACTACTCCCTCTGTTCCTTGAAGATCATGCCAGTTACTATTCATACGCTTCCCAATGCATGTTTTGTATTGTTTATATCTGTAGTTATACATTTGAGAAAATTTTAACAATTGAATATTAATAATCTATTCATTAGTACGAATCAAACAAGACCCCAAATGACTATATTTATAATTATACATTGACAATTATTTACAAGATTCTCTTCACTTGTGAATAGTGAAATAAACGAGTGTGGCATGAACTTCATGGANTCTCTCTAATTGTTTTCTCTTACAATTCTGGTTTCAACAAAATTCTTCTTTGCTCAAGCAATAGTTCATGATCATCATGTAATGGTCAATCGGCAAATTGTTGCATTCAGGTATACTAAGCCTGATTTTATCATGGTATCAGWGRAYGAAGCTTGCGATCAGAGTAGCATTGCAGTTGTTTGATAGATTGCTCAATTTCTCAAGATTTCTCGAGTTATTCTTTCTCTGCGATTCATTTTTCTYATGTGCGATTGAGTTTCTGGTGTGTTGTTCTTCCTTTGGAATTTGTTCTTTGCTGATTAAAATTGCGATTATTCATTGTTTTTCCTTCGCAATTGTTTGATATTTCAAGTTCTTTTGTCGACTTACAATTAGCTTGTCATTTGATATTTCTTTTATTCTTTTGATCTTTGTTCTGTTTTTCCTTTGTGATTTTCCTCTTCCTTGTTATTTCTGAACAAGTTGTTGATTCTTGCTGGAATATTAGCTTGTTCTTCTTCTTTTCTTTACTCTGCATATTTTGATTTCAATATTCTTTTTAATTTCTTCTTTCTCAAGCAAATTATATCAAAAATTCTTTGTTACCACCACAATATGACTACACCACCAGAAACACAGCCAAACCGTATTAATCTTGATGATGCTAGTGATCCAAATTCACCCTATTATCTTCATCCAAGTGATGCTTCATATGTGTTGGTTCCTACTCCTTTCAATGGCACTCATTTCATTGATTGGAGGAGGTCTGTTATGATAAGCTTGTCAGCCAAGAACAAATTAGGTTTTGTTGATGGCACCATCACTCAACCTCATGATACTGATTCTCTCTATGCGGCTTGGTCAAGAGTTAATAYCACTTTGCTCACCTGGTTTATGAAAGTACTTGATCCTACTATAGCAAGAAGTGTGTTGCATTTTCCTACAGCACAAGAAATTTGGAAGAATTTGCATGAAAGATTTGGACAATCATCAGGCACACAAATCTTTTCTATCTTTCAGAAGTTAGCTGATACAGTTCAAGGAAATGATAATGTTTCAGAATTCTACACAAAATTGAAGATACTCTGGGATGAACAAGATGCAATCCAGCCTCTACCTGTGTGTGTCTGTAATGGTTGTACTTGTAGACTCACTCATAAGATACTCAAGTTGCAAGATGAGCAGAGGCTCATATTATTTCTCATGAAGCTTAATCCAGATTTCAAGTAAGTCAGATCAAACTTGTTGATGCAGCATCCTTTTCCAGAAATGAATCATGCTTATAGGCTTGTTATGCAAGAGGAACAACACAAGTATCATTCTGACATGCCAGTAGCAGATACTCATGCTATGTTTGCCAACAGGAGGCAATTTGCAGATTCAAGGCCCTCAACTGGAAATAGCTCTCAATCATACAGGCCACCACAGTTCAGGAATGACAGAAGATCCTCACTCTTTTGCAATTATTGCAAGAAACCAGGGCATATCAAGGATAAATGCTTCAAGCTTCATGGATATCCATCAAAGAATTCTACAAGTTCTCAAGGAAATTGGAAAGGAAAGCAAGTGGCAACCAATGCACAATATGAGAATTCAGAAAAGGATGATTACATGTCAGCTAAATCAGACACTCCTTCTTTCACTACAGAGTAGTATAATCAGCTTTTAAGCATGATCAATCAACATAAGTCTGATGATGCAGCTATGGGACAGGATAACAATGTAGCTTGTTTCCTGGCTGGTGAGTGTTGCCTTTTATCTAATTCAAATGTTGTTTGGATAGTTGATTCTGGTGCAACTAATCATATGACACATGATTTGAGTTTATTTGCTGAGTTTGAGCCTGTTGATCCTACTTCTAAGCATCATGTTACAATACCTGATGGTTTTGCAGTACAAGTTAAACACAAGGGCATTGTCAAACTTAATTGTGATATTACACTTAAAAATGTGTTGCATGTACCTAATTTTCATTTCCATCTCATTTCAGTAGCCAAATTATGCCAAGACCTTAACTGCACAATAACATTTGATAATAATTATTGTTATGTCCAGGGCCCTTCTCTGAGCAAGCCAATTCAGCTTGGTAAATTCAAACAAGGCTTATACTACAGCCAGAGCTTACCCTCACCAGCTCTCACTCAAGACACAAGTCTCACCTCTCAGACTGCTTCTTCAATCTCAAATCTAGATTTTYCTAAACTTTGGCACCTTCGTTTAGGACATGCACCTTTCTCTATAATAAAGCATGTTCATCCTAGTATTAGTGTTTCAGATTGTCTAAATAAGTGTCTATGTAGAATCTGTCCTTCAGCAAGGCAYACAAGGCTTCCTTTTAGTCTTAGCACTATTAAAAGCAATGTACCTTTTGAATTGCTACACATAGATACATGGGGTCCTTACAAGGTCTRTACTCATCATGGRTGTACTCTTTTTCTTACTATTGTAGATGATTTCACCAGGATAACCTGGATATTTCTAATGAAGAATAAAAGTGATGRTGTTTCTATCTTTCAATCTTTTTATTCTTATGTGCAAACACAATTCCATGCTAATATCAAATCTATAAGAAGTGACAATGCCCCAGAATTGTGTGAAGGTGTTTTAAAAGGTTTTCTTCTTTCCAAAYGGATAAATCATTACAGATCATGTTCTAACACACCACAGCAGAATGGTGTGGTYGAAAGAAAACATAAGCATCTMCTAGAAACTGRCAGGGCACTTCTTTTTCAATCTAATTTGCCTATATCTTTTTGGGGTGATTGCATTTTAACTGRTGCATACATCATTAATAGACTTCCCTTACAGTCTTTGGGATTTGTCTCACCTTATGAGAAATTGTTTAAAACTCCACCTACTATGCATCACATGAGATCTTTTGGATGTTTGTGTTTTGTAACTAGAACTGACAGTCACAAGTACAAATTTGATCCAAGGGCAGACCCCTGTATTTTCATTGGCTATCCTAACTTGCAGAAGGCATATAAAGTCTATAATATGGTGACTAAGAAAACAATTGTTTCTAGGGATATTGTTTTCTATGAGAAACATTTTCCTTTTCATTACAAGAATACAACTACACCACATGATTCCCCTCATTTTCCTTTCTTCCTATCACCACAATTAATGCTTCTCCACATGATGATGATCCCATTTTCAACTCCTCACAAAACCACACTACTTTGTCCTCTGGTTCCACCTCCACAAATACTAACCATGACAACCATTATAATATTCCCCAACCTGGTGTAAATCAACCACAACCAATCAGGCAATCCACCAGGGTCAAAAGTGCACCAGGTTACTTAAGTGATTATATTTGCTCAGCAGCTCAAAGTTCCTGGTGTAATATCATTGATTATGTAGATATTCCTTGGGAAGATAAATGTTTGATAGCCAGGTTGTCAGATTATGAAGAACCTAATACTTATGCTCAAGCAGTTTCTTCTCCTCATTGGGTTCAGGCAATGACAAATGAAATTCAGGTATTGCAATGTAATAATACTTGGACATTGACAGATTTGCCTAAAGGTAAGAAGGCAATAAGTTGCAAATGGGTGTATAAGGTTAAGCAAAGAGCAGATGGTTCTGTAGAAAGGTATAAAGCCAGGTTGGTGGCTAGGGGTTTCACTCAAAAATATGGGGTGGATTATGAAGAAACTTTCTCACCAGTTGTTAAAATGGCAACAATAAGATGCATACTAGCTGTGGCTGCTGCTAATAAGTGGAATTTGTTTCAACTTGATGTCAACAATGCATTTCTGCATGGTGACCTAGTGGAAGAGGTGTATATGAAACCACCAGAAGGGTTGGTAGTTGCAGCAGGCAAAGTTTGCAAGCTCAATAAATCTATATATGGTTTAAAACAAGCTTCTAGACAGTGGTTTGCAAAGCTTCAAGCAGCTCTAATTTCACAGGGTTTCTCTCAGTCCAGGAGTGATTACAGTTTATTCATTAAGGCTCATGAAGACAAAATCACCATTGCAGCAGTATATGTTGATGATATAATCCTTACAGGGAATGATCAGGAGAGTATTGCTCAATTAAAGGCTTATTTACACCAAGCATTCACTATAAAGGATTTGGGTCAACTACATTTCTTCCTTGGCATAGAAGTTTCTCATACTTCTAATGGAATAGCATTAACACAAAAGAAATTTACTCAAGAGCTGTTAGATGCTTCAGGATTGGCACCTTGCAAGCCTGCCTTTAATCCTTTGCCTCAGAACCTCAAGCTACATAAAGAGTTGGGAACAATTTTGCCAGATCCTTCTTTTTCAAAGATATCTCTCTAATTGTTTCTCTTACAATTCTGGTTTCAACAAAATTCTTTTTCTCAAGACAATAGTTCATGATCATCATGTAATGGTCAATCGGCAAATTGTTGCATCAGGTATACAAGCCTGATTTTATCATGGTATCAGTGTAGAAGCTTGCGATCAGAAGTAGCATTGCAGTTGTTTGATAGATTGCTCAATTTCTCAGATTTCTCGATTATTCTTTCTCTGCGATTCATTTTTCTGATGTGCGATTGAGTTTCTGGTGGTTGTTCTTCCTTTGGAATTGTTCTTGCTGATTAAAATTGCGATTATTCATTGTTTTCCTTCGCAATTGTTTGATATTTCAAGTTCTTTGTCGACTTACAATTAGCTTGTCATTGATATTTCTTTTATTCTTTTGATCTTGTTCTGTTTTTCCTTTGTGATTTCCTCTCTTGTTATTTTGAACAAGTTGTTGATTCTTGTGGAATATTAGCTTTTCTTCTTCTTTTCTTTATCTGCGCATATTTGCTTCAAATTCTTTTCTTCTTCTCAAGCAAATTATATCAAAAATTCTTTGTTACCACCACAAATGCTACCCCACCAGAAACACACAAACGTATAATCTTGATGATGCTAGTGATCCAAATTCACCCTATTATCTTCATCCAAGTGATGCTTCATATGTTGGTTCCTACTCCTTTCAATGGCACTCATTTCATTGATTGGAGGAGTCTGTTATGATAAGCTTGTCAGCCAAGAACAAATTAGGTTTTGTTGATGGCACCATCACTCAACCTCTGATACTGATTCTCTCTATGCGGCTTTGCAAGAGTTAATAGCACTTTGCTCACCTGGTATGAAAGTACTTGATCCTACTATAGCAAGAAGTGTGTTGCATTTTCCTACAGCACAAGAAATTTGGAGAATTTGCATGAAAGATTTGGACAATCATCAGGCACACAATTCTTTTCTATCTTTCAGAAGTAGCTGATACAGTTCAAGGAAGTGATAATGTCAGAATTCTACACAAAATTGAAGATACTCTGGATGAACAAGATGCAACCAGCCTCTACCTGTGTGTCTTAATGGTGACTTGTAGCTTACTCATAGATACTCAAGTGCAAAATGACAGAGGCTCATATTTTTTTCATGAAGCTTAACCAGTTCAAGCAAGTGATACAAATTGTTGATGCAGCATCCTTTTCCAGAAATGAATCATGCTTATAAGCTGTTGCAAGAGAACAACACAAGTATCATTCTGACATGCCAGTAGCAGATACTCATGCTATGTTGCCAACAGGAGCAATTTGCGATTCAAGCCCTCAACTGGAAATAGCTCTCATATAAGGCCACCACAGTTCAGGAATGACAGAAGATCCTCACTCTTTTGCAATTATTGCAAGAAACCAGGGCATATCAAGGATAAATTTCAAGCTCCATGGATATCCATCAAAGAATTCTACAATTCTCAAGGAAATTGGAAAGAAAGCAGTGGCAAGCCAATGCAACAATTGAGGATTCAGAAAAGGATGATTACATGTCAGAAATCAGACACTCCTTCTTTCACTACAGAGCAGTATAATCAGCTTTAAGCATGATCAATCAACATAAGTCTAATGATGCAGCTATGGACAGGATAACAGTGCAGCTTGTTTCTGCTGTTGAGTATGTTGCCTTTATCTATTCCAATGTTGTTTTAAGTTTGAACTTTGGAATAATCCTAACATCTCAAGTTTGTTAGAGTTTGTTAGAGCTGTTAATGAGCTGGCATCATTCTAATTTGTGTATATATACATGTACTTTGCTTCTGTATTTCATTCATTCAATCAATATACAAAATTGATTTTATCACATTCAAACACCACAACTTCAATTTAAAAGAACAATTGGAACACCACGATTATGAAAGATTATAAGTGTGTTCTTTTTAACTTAGGTTTACAATCCTAAAATATAAAGATGCATGGCTATAGATTTTTTAATATGGGGAACAAACTACATACTCTAGAGCTAGGTGTTGATCGATTCTGAGATGATAAATTACAATCCCTATGGTTAATGCACTCAGAATGAACATGTATGATTTTAGACGAAAGATGATTAATAAATAGCTGCTATCTATAGATAGCTAGGGCAAATTAGTCATTTCCCCTTTTTTTAATTTTCAAAACTAAAAAAGAAAAGAAAAATACGATCAACTTCTATACTTATAAAACAAGTGTCCAACACCATGTAAAAAATGTTTAAGTGAGGTCTAATGTTAAAAAAGGTACAAAAAAGTACGAAAATTACAAAAAATACTACTCCCTCTGTTCCTTGAAGATCATGCCAGTTACTATTCATACGCTTCCCAATGCATGTTTTGTATTGTTTATATCTGTAGTTATACATTTGAGAAAATTTTAACAATTGAATATTAATAATCTATTCATTAGTACGAATCAAACAAGACCCCAAATGACTATATTTATAATTATACATTGACAATTATTTACAAGATTCTCTTCACTTGTGAATAGTGAAATAAACGAGTGTGGCATGAACTTCATGGAACGGAGGGAGTATAGTTTTGACAAGATATTTACAATTTTCAAAATGAAATAGTGTATTTTGACACTACCCGACAAAATTATTGAAATAGCTATTTATGAATAACTGCTATCAATAAAGAGTTTTCCATTTTAGACAACTAATAATCATACGATGACAAAATATGAGATGATGATCAGGAATAAATTATGACAAAATAAAGATGACAAAAAATCATGACAATTAATCTGAAAATGATGACAAAAAATAATGATGATTATAAGGAATAATGAAGCTAATGATGTTTTTAGATTATAATGATGATTTTTTGTCATACGCATAATAGGGAAAACGATGATTTTTTATTTTTTTTGGTCATAGGAATAATTATAATAGTTGAGATCATCAATAATAAATGATCTGAAATACGAAGTACTTCGTAATATCCATAGAAGATGGTATATATGTGAGATGGTGATTCTGCGACGTTCACAAAAATTCCTTTTAAAAATCTATTACCCCTCTGTATTAAAATAATAGCAATGATTTGACACTTTTTTCTACGATATTTTATGTCAAATCGTTGCGTTTACTTTAATACGGAGGAAGTGTACTATATTTTACCCCAAGCATTTTTTAAATATGACATGGAACGGCTATACTGATTAAATTTTTGCCTAATCTAAAGAATTTAGATATGAATCGAGCAATATGATGTTTGAGAATGCAAAACACCCCAGACACCATGGTTACTTGATTTGATGTTTGAAAATGAAGCGCAGAATTAAATCTTTTAAATAGTTAGAATCAATAAATTAAAAAAGATACATGTTGGACTAATATTAATCAGCATGTAAATATAAGCAATCTAAAGAAGCCCATAATATGCAATATCTCTATTATATAAGGGAAGGGGGGAGGAAGATGGTGTCCCCCCTCTTAAAAGTCTTTTATACCCTTAATGAATTTTGAAAATAATATGAATTAATGTGTTTAAATTACCCTTTTGCTTATTATGTGATTAAAAATAAATATTGTATTTATTATGTAACTTAATTAGTAAAAAGTTTTAAACAATGAATTGAAGCATTAATGGTTTTATTTTGAATTTCAAGTCATATTTATATATAAAAAAAACATTTACAATTTAATAAAATTGTATTGCTAATAAGCTGTAAACATTCTATTTTGATACATACTTTATAATTATTTTTAATGATGAACTACAATTTTCATAAACCTAAGCACGCATCGCGTGCACATAAAAACTAGTTGTATAATAATCTAAGACGTTTCCTAGGTAAACAGAGGCATTGTTCCTGCTCAAGAAATTACACTGAGTAACAATAAAGATTAAGAAAGTTTTGACTGGAGACGACAACTAGTACGATGACGTGGCTCTGCTTTGGGCCCTGAAAATGGACTTTCTCTTCGCTGAAAGCCTGCAAAATAACAAGAATTACTGACCCGGAGGTTGTCCCGTTAAAGCTTATCCGATGCTTAAGTCAACAAACTTATAGGAAAGACTCTCAAACTCAAGATTAAGCAAGTCAAAGCTAGACTGTACTTAAAGAGTTGAAAATTAGATACTTGGATTAGGTTTATCAACTCCCCTTTTATAGGGTTTTGTCTGGTTGTACTTTGTTAAATTTCTCAATAATGTGGGATTGTTAAAGTACTATTTTAGTTAATAGGAGACAATGGCACACTGAATTCCATGGTAATTTCAATTGTCAGAGTTCTTTCCTATCAAAGGTCTTATACTAATAACCTACCCTTTTAGGGGCCCACCAAGTAATTGTGTGGGACCCACTTTATGCCACGTGGCATCCTGCAATAGGGTGGATGTAGGAGCAGGTACATTATCCAAGACTAATCAAGTTATAAAGCTACGGCCAGTTAAGTTGAAGATCCTACGTGTTGTGACAATTACAAACTTGAATTTGGTTAAAGATGAATTAAACTTTATGGCAGGCTATAAAAGATATCTACTCCCTCAATTCTTTAATGTTCATGTCACTTTCATATTTTTTACTATTCACATGTAAAGAGAATCTTATAAATAACTATTGATGTATAAGAATATATATAGTGATGTGGAATCTTGTTTGGTTTGTATTAATGAGTAGATTATTAATATTCAATCGTTATAATTTTTAAAAATGTATAACTAAAGATATAGATGATATAAAATATGTATTGGGAATCATATTAATAGTAACTGACAAGAATATTATGGAACAAATGGAGTATATATAAACATAGCCAGCTGCTTCCTACACTCTCTATAAATGATGCTTATCGATTTCTTATCCGATCTTAACAATTTCAATCTCAAAATGGCATTCCCTAAAGGGCCTAGTTATAAAATTGTAACAATTACAGTCCCACTGATTTCGATCTGAGCTATACAACTGTACTCTAAAAATAAAACATATTGAATTAGTTTCACTTTCACCAATAAATTAAATAGGAAACTGTACACCCAAAAGTGTCTCCCAAATTGAATGGCCGATGAGGACAAGTGTGATATTTCGAAATAGATTTGATTCCGAAAATTGTGACAAAATCCATAAATCAAAAATATTTGCATAAGTAGAATTAAGGAAGTAGAATTAAGGCTGAGTACGAAATCATACACCGAAGGCTCAATAGTAGGCAGAAAATATTTAATTATTTTAATTATTTTCTATTTTTTAGGTCATTTTTTTTAGCAAAACAATTTTTTAGAATTATTTCTAAAGGTCATTTCTAAGATTTTTCATTTTCATCTTATTCCTCTTATTTTTCTATGATTTTCTATGATTTTTACAAGTGTTATACAATGATTTTCAAAAATAAATAAGTTTAGAAATCTAGAAAGCTTGAGAATAATCCAAATTCCGAAATATTCAAGAAGGGTAATCTTGATCTTCAAGGAAGCGAAAATCTAGATCTAGGATATTTTTGAATCGTAGGATAAGTCTTTGATTTGCTATCTTATCCTTCCCATACGCCTATAAAGACATGCTATCGGTGCTTATTCGAACATCAAAAACAAAAAATCATCTTCAGTCAACAAAGATCAACAAAAAATCAGCTTCGATCAACAAAAAACCAGCTTTGATCAATGAAAATCAGTATTCGTGCAATTCAAAGCTCTCAAAAGTCTCTCTCTCATTCAAATTCAATTCACAAACACAAACCACTCTCGAAATCAAAAGTCCCTCGAATTCATCTTAACTTTTGGAGTCGTATCTTTATGGATTTAGATACAAATTCTGAGGTTATTCAATCTAATTCTCTCTCTTCTCTTATTATTAATCTTGATCAACATCATACTTTGAGTTTTATTATTTGATTCGGTTTCGGTTTTCAAACATATAAATCACCTTATTTTTAATTTTTTTTTGTTTCATTGCTATTGATCGAATTACTTTTGTCAATGCTAACAATCTCTTTTGTTATGGTAAGCATTTCGTTCGGAAACAAAGCTTTTGTTACTCTAACCTTGCTTTGTTTTCTTTTTCTTTGGTAGCGATACAAGGTGAGCAAATTTGCATATATTTGAGTTTTGAGTTTTGAGTTCTATATATATTATTCTTGATTTTTGTGACTATGACTCTCTTAATTTCTTAATCAAGACCAAAATTCGCTTGAATCACAATAAATTCAGATTGATTATGGACGAACGATTATTGGCACCATGTTAATTTGATTATTTCAAAGTGGTCGCAATTATTATGCTAGGTAGCGATGCATACTTAATAAAAATCAATTCTTTTACTCCGTAGTAATATTAGGTTAATGCGCGTTCTAAAATTTTGTATGTGAACAACAAAGAAATGGATACTAATAAATAGAGAAGTCACCGAGCTAAGCCACGTAAAGTATTATTCTTAGCTTGTTCGAGTTAAGCTTGACTAATGTTAATTGAGCTCGAGTTGAGCTCAAACATAACCGAGCATTCAAAAACGATGTTTGAGCTTGACTAGTATGATTGTACAAATGTTCGAGCTCAACTCGAGCTTGCTTGTTTACATATTCAAGCTTGAAATGAGTCATCCCACATATAAACAAGTAGATGTTTAATCTCTAAAATGAGCTTTGTATATATTGTTACTCTAAGTTTCACCTTTGGACAAGTATAAGTAATTTGAAAGATATATTCTTGCCACAACATATCTTAGTTCAACATATCTTCATAAAAGTAGACTTATATTTTAAGCATCTAAATAATCGATTAATCAAAACCTTAGTCCCATAAGTGGGATCAGATAACATGAACCACGCAAGATTATTCCGAGAAGTCAACCACAAAGATTTTCCTCTTCCACTCCCTACGATCGAGGGCATCATTCTCTTGTAAACCCAACTACTTCATATCTTTTTTTTTTTACTCCTTACCATCAAGTCATTTTCGGTTTCCCTTGACCTCGTTTGAAATCTCCGAATCCCATTCTTCCCTTGCCCCTGGGGTCTTCGTCTTACATGTCTAAACCAACTCAAGCGGTTTTCCCATAACTTACTTGCAATGTCAACCCTAACTTTTTACTTGTAACTTCATATTTGATTTTATCCCGTAGCATGTTCCTGCACATCCGCCCCACCACAACATCCGCATCTCTGTAACTGCTACCTTTCGAATATGCTCTTTCTTAATTAGAATCTCAACATTCTGTACAATAGAGCAATACTGGTCTTATGGCGAACCTATAATTAAAGGGATGCTTCGATTGCGGCCCAACACTCCCGTGACCACTCTCCACTTAAGCTGCCTTGTCTTAATCCTATGAGCTACATCTTGAACCAAAATACTTAGCTAGATTTTTATCGTTTAATCGCACCACACCATCATTTACCCCTCTCAAACACCCAAAACAACATTCCAAACACTCAGTCTTACTCCGATTTAACTTGAATCTTCTAAATTCCAACCTTTGTCTTCATTGTACTCCAATTTGGCATCAACCCCAATTTTAGTTTCATCCACTAAAACAATATCATCAGCAAAAAATATACACCATGATACTTCATCTTAGATTGCTCTTATCACTTCATCTATTACCAATGCAAAAAAGGAAAGGGCTTAACGCTGACCCTTGATGCAAACCAATTGTTATAGGAAAATCATTTGCTAATCCATTACAAGTCCTCACATTTGTTGACACATCCCAATACTTGTCTTTAACAAAGTCAAAAAACAATCCAAGATGTGGTTCCGTTCAGACAAAGGTTGGAATCCAGGAGTGGAGCATACGGCTTAATTTGACTCAACCACAAGGAAACTTACTAGGTCTACGGCATAGTAAGGACTGAAAGACTGAGATCTCTTTGGGTGGTGATGCATGGTTGTTCTTAGTTGGTGGAGCATCTAAATAATCTATATTATAAATAAATATAATTAAAATCCAAATTTGAATGAGCTAATTGAATGAGTATTAAACTATTACAATAAAACCTACCCTTCCATTTCTAACTTCTAAGTACATCTTAATTAGAAAGTTCAAATATGCGATCATTTGCTCTATATAGAGTATCATTGTTAATACAACATATTGGTATAGTTTACATCTTCAATTTCAAACATGTATGTAGTTCTTAAAAATTCAATTGCCCTAAAGCACGCCTTTTGTTGAGTTTCATATGAATCTTGGAAATTGAGCTCCTCAAAATGCATGGGACCAAAATTAGAGCTTCTAATTGCCAGACTAAACTTGTAATGATTGGTGATAGGGTCTTTCCCTTTTAAATATGTTGGCTTTGGGAGGCGGAGCTTCCTAATAATTGTATTCAAGATAATACGAAACCATACTCTAATTCTATTTCCATAAACTGCATTTTTTAAGGTGATAGTGTTAGTATTACAAGGAGACTTTAGATCAAAGTGTAACATGTTTAAAAAATAGAGGAAGTAACAGTTTTAAGCCTAAAAGTCCCTTATATGACTAATATCAAAATTAACTATTTAAGTATAATCATAGCATTTAAACGCCATAAGATAGTATTCTTCGATAGATACATGTTTATATATACTCTTTGTTAGTTGAAGTTAACAGATTTATACTCTTCCGAAGCAAACAGTGATGTAGAAGCCGTACACTATATAACTATATAAGGCAGTTTGTTATATACACATGACTCATTGACTCCAATACTATATTTGCTATTAAGAAGGTGGCTTTAATAGCATCTGTGGCAAGTACAACAGATTCCTTCATACATACTCATCAATTGATGATCCATTCAAACACTCACAGAACAAATAACATGAATTATTACATCACTCAATTTAATCAGTCAGTCATAACATAAATTATTAATCAAATAAATTTCACCATGGGGGCGAAAAATATAAAATGAGAAAAATAAAAATGCAAAACACTGATTCCCATACGTCTTCTTATCCTTCTTTAATATTTCCCCCTTGATAGAAACCTAAGAAGGAAAATTAAAAGTATATTTTAAATAATAAAAAGTCGAATAATGCAATGAGAGAGGGAGTGAAAGATGAGGACTTTATAACAATTATAATGATCCATTCAAACACCACAACTTCAATTAAAAAGAACAATTGGAACACCACGATTATGAAAGATTATAAGTGTGTTCTTTTTAACTTATTTGTATTTTTCTGAATTTTTCTTATCATAACTGAACTTATTGATACTTATCTGAACTGTTGTGAACTTATCGATAATACTTATTTGAATTTATTTTGTGAGAGAAAAAAGTAATGATTATACTTATAAGTACTTATCTGAACTTATTTATATTTATCTGAACTTATCTTATTTTATTTGAACTTATCTTATTCAATAAACACTGAAAATAAGTTGAAAATTAATGAACATGCCAATAAGGCCCTATTCTCGTCAACCAAATTTTTGCTAAACTGAACTTATTTTTACTGAAATGAACTTATTGGTACTGGACTGAACTTATATTAATGGTATTAAATTGAACTTATTTTTATTAAACTGAACTTATTTTTAGTGAAACCTTAACAAATTTCTTAAGACCATCCTTAATGGTGAGCTTACACATAATATCTCTCTCCTCTCCTCCTTTTGCCACATCATTTTCCACTCATTTTATCCTTTACCCTCTCCTAATTTGAGTAATAAGTACACTACAATGGTAAACTTACCCAAAAACTCTCACTCCAAGTTTTTTCATAACCTACATTATTTTAATATTACTAAATATGGCAAAAAAAACAAAACAAAGTTGGCCAATTTAAATTTTGGGACCTTACCATATAATCTACCTCCTCATATTTGAGTCACTTGGCCACATTGATGGACTTACTCATATTGGGTCCCACATTCATTTGGGGCGCACAAAAAAAAAACACCATTGTGGATGCTCTAAGAATCGAACTTATTACAGAACTGAACTTATTGATACTGAACTGAACTTCATACTACTGAACTAAACTTATTTTTACTTAAAATTATCTACTTCCTTCGTTTCTTTTTTAAGAGCACCTACAATGGTGACTCAAAATTTCCTTCATCCCCCTCTCTCTACTACTTTCTCACTCATCTTTATTCTTCCTAAGAAAATTTTCATCATCTTCATCACAACCATGACCCAAAAAATCACTTCTTCCATCTTTCTCTTACTTCTTAACTCTACCCCACAACACTGACTCTTTCATCCAACTCGTCATTTTCCTTTTATTTATTGTATATTAATGTATTTTTAATTGGATTAGAGGTTATAATCACTCAAGATTAGCGATAAATTTAATTTGTGTAACTGTTAATTTTCAGATTAATTTATAATTTTTTTATAGAATTTTAAAAATTTTAAAATATTTTTGGAAATAAAGAATTAGTTGTTAGGGAGAAATGTAAAAATGTATTAAAATATAGCAAAATTGATGTCTATTTATAGATCTCGAAAAGTTATAAATTTTAGTATTTTTATTTTTTACTTTTAATTTTTTTACAATTGCGAAATTAGCCAAATAAGATGAGGAATTTATTTACCAAATAATTACTGCAATGACCCACATGACGCAATTGATTGGGCCTTGTTAACTGTAACTCTGACGCGCTGCCTTGCTGGATGTGGGGCTGATTTCTTTGCTCCGTCTTCCTTCTCGTCTTCAAAAGACGCAGCTCAAGATGAGTCTTATGATGACTCATTCTTTATCCCATTTTTCTTCGCTATGGGTCATGACCCAATCATTCTTAACAAAAGTATTTTCACGTATTTTAAGGAAGAGATTTAACAATGTAAACGAGCAAATTAATCAAAGAAAATTTAACACAATGAAGTTATAATTGCATTCTTCATTGTGTTAAAATAACTTTGAAAATTTTGTTCGTTTACATTGTTAAATCTCTTAATTGAAATACGTGAAAATAAATTTATTGCCACTAAAAAAAACGGATGAAGTAAATAAATTGACGAGAACAGGGCCTAACTGAAACAATCCTAAAATATAAGGATGCATATGATGTCCGATTCCTGAACGGGCTATAGATTTTTTTTAATATGGAGAACAAACTACTCTAGAGCTAGGTGCTGATCGATTCTGAGAAGATAAATTACGGAGTACAATCCCTATGGTTAAATGCACTCAAAATGAACATGATTTTAGACAACTAATAATCATATGATGACAAAATATGAGATGATGATCACGAATAAAATATGACAAAATAAAGATGACAAAAAAATCATGACAATTAATCTGAAAATGATGACAAAAAATAATGATGTCTATAAGGGGGAATAATGAAGATAATGATGTTTTTAGATTTTATAAATGTGATTTGTATACAATAATAGGATAATGTGTTTTTTTTTTTTTTGTCATAGGAATAATTATAATCGTTGAGAGATCAACAATAAATGATCTGAAATACTTCGTAATATCATATAAAGATGTATATTACTATATATATATATATATATATATATATATATATAGGGTAAGGATCCCATGAGAACTCTTCTTAGGTGAGAGCTATGAGAACTCTTATGTTCTACAACTTTAGTCTTTATGTTCTATATTTTTTATTCATGTTCTACAATCATCGTCATTATGTTCTACGGATTTAGTCTTTGTGTTCTGCAATTTATGCTTCATGTTCTACACTTTTAGTAACTTTCTCTCTCCTCCATAGCCCAACTCAGCCCACCACAGCCACCACATCACTCACGCACCAAGCCACCACCAGCACACCTTGACACTTGGCCAGCCCACTGCACCACGCACAACCCACACCCTAACCACCACAACTGTCGACTAAGCCCAACCCAACCTAGCCAACCCCCACCCGCCCTTCTCCACCGTACCAGCACCAACAAACCACCGTACATACCCCAACGAACCACCACAACACACCACAATATCCCAGCGAACCCGACCTACCACAACGAACCACCAACCCAAATCTCCCCGCACAATCCTAACCAGCAAGGGCAGCAACCCAAACCTCCACCGCACAAAATCCCCAAACAAACCCTAAATTGCGAATTTGCGATGTGTGAGGGGGGGGGTCGGGGGCTAGGTGGTCAGGGAAGGTGTCGTGGTGGTGGTGGTGGTCTGATGCGTCGACGTGGACTGCGACCTGCGACAGTGAGCGGTGATAGATGTGTTGTATGGTGCGGTGGAGAGAGACCGTGGTGAGGGAGGAGAGGACGATAGCAAGTATGGCGAGGAGGGGGTGAGAGTGGTGGTGGTCCGGTGAAGGCGATAGGAGGTGCGGCGGTGGTAGTGGTTGTGTCCGGTGAGGCGATAGGAGGTGCGGCGTGGTAGCAGTAGTGTGGTGGTGAGACAGGAAGAGAAAGGGGGGTATATATGGGAGTGAGGAGTAGAAATCTGATTTTGTTTTGAAATAGTTTAAATAGATGAGTGTTTGATGATTTGGGTTGATTTTAATGGTTTAGATTGAAGTTCTCATAGTTCTCACAATAAGGTGGTTCTCATTTGAACCTAACTCATATTATATATATATAGTATATATGTGTGTGTGTGTGTGTGTGTGTGTGTGTGTGTGTGTGTGTGTGTGTGTGTGTGTGTGTGTGTGTGTGTGTGTGTGTATGTGAGATGGTGATTCTGCGACATTCACAAAAAATCCCTATTAAAAATTGATTACTCCTTTACTAAAATAATTACAACGATTTGATATTTTTTCTCTCTATTTTATATCAAATCGTTGCATTTACTTAGATACGAAGAGACTACTAATATTATACCCCAAGCATTTTTTTAATATGGCATTGAACGAGCCATACCGATTAAAATTTTGCCTAATCTAAAAACCATAGAGATGAATCCAACAATATAATGTTTGAGAATGCAAAACACCCCAGTCACCATGCCCCCATGGTTACTTGATATGATATTTGAAATGAAGTGCAAAATTTAATCTTTTAAATAGTTGGAATCAATAAAAGAGATTCAGCTTCGACTATTATTAATCAGCATCTAATTATATGCTGTGTGGGTATTAACCCACTAATAATACAATCCAGTCCAATATAAGAGGCCCAAATAAACACATAAAAGCTTTAGGCTAGCTCAAAGATAAAACAGAGGCTCAAGGCCCATTACACAAGCAAGCAGAAGTCCAAATCTCTATATGTATAAGGCTTTTGACCCAAAAATCAGGTATGTAAACTCAAAAACACTCACATTAAATTACTCAGTTATCAACAAATTCAGACTATTATCTAACTTAAGTTTCGGAGAGGTTTTACTCGGGAAAACCTCTGAGGTAGAAACTGTTTTTTACTCTATTTTACAGGAAAACCGATGATCAAACAAGAGGCAATACAAGTCTTCCTCAACCCAATCAAGATCACATCTGGATCATATTGTTTCACCCGAAACATTTTGGCATCATCTGTGGGGATAGACAAAAAATAGCATATAATCTCATACAAATTAATAGAACACAAAAGAAAAATCTGATACGATGAATCACATATATGACGATTACTTGACGGATGAGGGAACTTTGTCAGGCGATTCAGGCGAGTCCGATTCATACTATGGATCGAAGTACGAATCACACCGTCACACACGTAGTACATCGTTGCGCCTGAACTTGAGATTCCAATTGTGACTCAACTAGAGAATGCGCTGCAAACCATTAATCATTTTTTGAGGCACACAACGGCTAAACTGTCACCGTTGCAAGGGAGGCCACACCACCATATATACTAACCACAAGGGTGTCCCGAGAAACTGTCTCGGAGCGAAGAAATCACCGCAGTAGCCGAAGCTCCAAGGACGAGGTCCCACAAAGGGTTCGACGTCGTCTACACATATCGCCTGAACCACAAGTTCGACCTAATGTTCATGAAAGGTTGGGAACACGAAGAGATCAAGAGCAGGGGTTCGACCCCCGAAATCAATAGATGACAATGACACCAGAGAGGACTCCATTTGTTCAGTGGATCCTTGACGCTCCGGTGGCTAAAGTCAAATTACCTTCACATATCTGATACAACGGCACCACCGATTCGAATGATCATGTGTTAGATTATGAGGGACATATGTATCTGTCCCAATATACAGAAGTAACATAATGTTGCAAATTTTTTTCCAACAACACTTACTGGAATCGCGCAAATGTGGTTCTTTAAGGGGTTGCTGAAAGGGTCGGTCACAGGCTATACTGACTTAATCTAGAAGTTCAAAAACAAATTCGTCAGTTCTAATAGGAGAGAACGGACGACGACCGAATTATTTGCGTTACAGCAAGGAGCCAATAAAAAACTTTGGGATTTTAGTACACGATTCAGTGTAGAATCATCGGCCATACCGGACATCCAGCAAGATGTCGCGATCCATGCACTTAAAACATGCCTTCAACCAGGGATTTTCCTGGATCATCTCTTAAAGAAAAATATGAACACATTGGAAGTATCTCTCCAGGGAGCCGATACTTATATTCGATGTCATGATTGGCTTAATCGGGAGTTATAACCTGCGTACACCCTAAAGCAAGGACCAAATAGGAACAATGTGAGACGCAAAAATGATCAGCATAACGATACGGGTCGAAACATAGACGCAAAGCCCGATTTTCCAAACGATCGATGGAATGATCAAGGAGGAGCTCGCTACAAAAGCAACAATCGAGGGTACAACAACAATAATCTAGCTACCCTAAATACCACGATAGAACGAGGATCTGGTTGTCATGAAGGTAGACAAACCGAATATATCGACAAACGGTACGATCCGAAGTATGCTGACTACACTCCGTTGAATGATACAAGAACACAATTTTCAAGGCAATGAAGCATGACAAGGCATGAAATTGGCCGCAACCGTTGGTTAATTAGAGGAACATGCAAAAATGGTGCATTTTCACGACAGTTACGGACATGACACCGAGGGGTGCCATAATCTAAAAGCTTAAAATTGAAGATATGTTCCGCCGAGGAGGTCTTAGTAAGTACATCTTGGAGAAAGGCTAGAGGGACGAGAGCCAAAAAGATCCAAGGGAGATCTACTTTCGGCGTCAGAGCCAGCACAAACTTCCTTCAAATCAGAATCAATCAAAAACACTCATTCAGGTGATCTTTGATGGCACTGAGTCTTGGAGTTCTAGCCGACGATATCTTCAAAATCTCACTCATCAAGTCAACTATAATACAACTCACCATTCAGCATCGAATTGTCCGAACATTACTTTTACTTCGGCCGACTACGCTAGAGTCTCTTATCCTCTCAAGCATCCTCTAGTCATCTCGATCGACTTATCAAATCTTACTTTACAAAGAGTCGTGGTCGACGGTGGACTGTCCGCCAAAATATTATTTCGAAGTGCGTTCGATGCCATGCATCGCGATGAGAAGCAACTGGTCCCAATCACTTTTCCCCCTGATCGAGTTTTATGGATCGGCAACAATTTTCGACGAGAAAATCACGTTGCTCGCAACGTTCGAGAATGACTAGGTGTCCAGGAACATAATGACCAACTTTTTAGTCCTCAATGTTCCCTTCGTGTATAACATCATCATGGGTTGGCCAATGATCCGTCCTCTACGCTGTCATTTCTACATATCTTCAGATGATGATCTATGTGTATGACGTCGGGCGCACTACGATGGTTCGTGGCGATCAGGAATCGGCACAAAAATGTTACTAAGCAACTGTTCGACAACCAAGTTTGGGCGAGAATGAAGAGGAGATGCACTAGAAACCTCCTAAAAAGCATAGGGTTGTGGGTCCTCAAAAGAATGTTCCATTAGATCAACTCGACGATCGGCCGCACGACCCCGAAACGGTTATCGACTCGGTAGACCTAAAAGAGACCGTGTCCTTTTCAACTACAGACGCTTCACAAACCGCAACAATAGGAACGGGTTTGAGTTCGGATCTACGTGTCAACCTGATCGAACTTTTACTGGATAATCAACACACATGTTCATTCTCGACGAATGAAATGCTAGGCATCAACACACCTATTATGTCACATTGCTTATCGGTATACCTAGTTGCCGTGTCGATCAAGCAAAAGCGGCGTGACTATTCACCGGAGAAGAACAAGGCAATTGCTTAAGAGGTTCAGAAGCTGTTGGACGCCGAGTGCATTGACCCATGCCCATATCCCGAATGGCTAGCTAATGTTGTTATGGTTAAAAAACCCAATGGTATTTTGAGAATATGTGTGGATTACACGGATTTGAATTGGTCTTATCCGAGAGATTTTTATCCACATGCCCGAATCGACCAACTGGTCGACTCCACTAGTGGGCATGAACTCCTCAACTTCATGGATGCTTTCTCCGGTTATCACTAAATTTTCATGCACCCCGGTGATATACGAAAAACGACATTCATCACAAGTCAAGGGGTATTCAATCATGTCATGATACCCTCTAGGCTAAAGAATGTAGGGGCACCATACCAATGGCTAGTCTACCAGGTTTTTGCTAGTCAAAAGGGGCATAATATTGAGGTTTACGTTGATGATTCGATTATCAAAAGTGCCACCAACGCCGAGCACACTATTGACCTAGCTAAAATGTTCCTCACTCTTCAGAAGTTCGATATGAAATTAATTCGAAGAAATGTATCTTCGGTGTTGCCTAGGGCAAATTCCTTGGGTTTACACATTGTTAGTGCAAGGGGCATTGACGCTAACCCCAATAAGGTTCGGGCAATTTTTGACTTGCCTAAACCAACTACAAAGCGAGATGTTCAACGCTTAATTGAACGTATGGTTGCTCTGTCCAGATTCTTGTCCAAGGCATCTGAGAAGGGGTTGTTATTCTTTTAAGCCCTCAAAACAACAAAGAAAAAACTTGGGTACGTGCACAATCGGAGGCCTATAAAGAACTTAAACACATTTGACAAGTTTGTCGACTTTATCTCGACCGATTCTGGATGAAGTCCTATACTTATACATCTCGACAACCTCAACTTCAGTCAGTGTAGTTCCGCTTCAGGTGCAAGACAAACAACAACTTCCCATTTATTTTTTCTGTCACACCCTGACCAATGTAGAAACTCGGTACCTACTACCCGAGAAAATTGTCTATGCAGCCATCATAGCTTGGCATATACTGCGACCATACTTTGATTCTCACCTTTTCCATGTGTTGTCAGATCAACTGTTGGAAAAAATTTTGGGCAAGGTTGAAAGATCGAGTCGTGCATTGCTATAAAGGCTCAAGCGTTGGCAAACATCATTGCCGAATCATCTCACCAAACTAACGACACCAAACCAAACTAGATTTTACATGTTTTTATAGATGGTTCTTCCACGTTGCAAAGTTCTGGTGCAAGCGTTGTCTTGTTGACTCACGAAGCTGTCTCTTATACACATCTAGATGTGTATAAGAGACAGGCTATAAAGGCTCAAGCGTTGGCAAACATCATTGCCGAATCATCTCACCAAACTAACGACACCAAACCAAACTAGATTTTACATGTTTTTATAGATGGTTCTTCCACGTTGCAAAGTTCTGGTGCAAGCGTTGTCTTGTTGACTCACGAAGGACTCACCATTGAATATGCGTTGAAATTCCAATTCAAGGCCACCAACAATGTGGTCGAGTATGAGGTCGCCATTGCAGGTGTAGAATTTTGTCATTCAATGGACGCTTAGCATGTCCGACTCAAAACTTTAAGGCTCTTTACCCGATGATAAGGCCATATCAAGCTAGATCAAGATAATTTCGTCCTGATTCATCATCCTACACGACGAACTACTACGCAAGTCCTTCGCTGGACCATTACTGAAATGTGTCGTCCCAATCAATTCTGACTATATCCTTTGGGAATTACATCTTGGCATTTGTGCCAATCATCTGAGGGGTCGCACATTAGCTCTCAAATCTATTTGGGTTGGCTATTGGCGGCCAACCATTGTTTTAGATGATAAGGAGTTGGTACAGAATGCGAGAAGTGTCAAAAATTCTCCCCCATCATTCATCAACCAGCACAGGATCTACAGTCGGTACTCTGTCCACTCCCATTCTCCCAATGGGGGCTAGACATTCTAGGTCCCTTTCCGACGGCTACATAACAATAAAAGTGGTTGATTGTTGGGGTAGATTACTTTAGTAAATGGGTGGAGGCAGAGGCTTTATCTACAATCACCGAACATGCTTCGAAAAATTTATCTAGTAGAACATTATCACTCGCTATGGCATTCCCCGAGTTCTCGTTTTCGATCATGGTCGATAATTTGATAATGCCCCACTTCAGGCTTATCTTGCTGAGTTAGATATCAAGGTTTCGTACTCGGCGGTCTGTCATCCTCACTGTAATGGACAAGCCGAAGCTGCAAACAAACAGATACTAACATCATTGAAAAATGGTGTGATACTAAGAAATCGGCTTGGTTGGATGAACTTCCCAACACATTATGGGCAATTAGAACTACAGAATAGGAATCCACTAGTCACACTCCTTTTACTATGGTATATAGATTAGAAGCTGTGTTACCCATTGAAATTGGGGTCCCAAGCCTTCGGATTCAATCCTTCTCGGCGAATAATGAACAGTTACAATAGGAAGCTTTGGATTTCCTTGACGAAACTCGGGATGATGCTTGGCGACACATGGCAGTTTATAAGCAATAGATTAACAAGTTCTACAGCCATCGGGTTAACGAACGACAACTTCAAGCCTGCAACTTAGTCCTCCAAAATGCAGTTGTTGTGCAAAAGAATCAAATTGATGGCTGTAGGGCTTCGCCCCGCCTTAGGCAAGGGGCGTGACCTCAGCTTCAGTGTCATGGAGTTGAGCCATGGAATCCGCATGTGAATGCGTTGGGGTGTGTCGTCGAATTGAGGGGATCGCACGTGCCTTATATAGGTTATCACCGGACGCCCCGAAATTGGTGGCCAAATTAAGTGGCCCACGTCCAATCA
>SNQN01000445.1:2843-24215 GCA_008642245.1 Bassia scoparia
GGTTCGGCCATTCACATGGATCAAAATTGGTCAGGTCATTCATAAAGATGCGCCAATCAATTTTTATGTCAAGCTAATCCACCAAGTGAAGTCGATGAATGAAAGAACTTCTAGATATGGTATAAAGCAGTTTGGGTCCAAACAAACTTTCCCATTTGGGTATAATATCCAAATTGAAAACTCACATCTAAGTGCTGAGGCTTAGACCCACACTATATGCAAATCGACAGAGAGGCACTGGCATGCAGTGTATTACCGATCCACATAAACTCCTAATCCTAGGATTAATTGAAAAGAGATGATAGGAGGAAGCCAGGGTTATATTAAGCCATAGGAGGAAGTGGAGCGACACAGCATCAACAAAGAATGAAATTTACTCCCAAAGTGAATCAAGACAAGAATATGATGAAACGATTACAAACGTACAAGCAGAAAGTTATTCGATCCCTTTAATCCATAATGACATCATTCATCAGCACACGCTCCTCCAAGACTTGCATACAGCATATGCGCACGGACTGATGAATCAAAATGTTCAATTCTTGTCCAATCAGAACAAGGGTGAGAAAAACTGCAGCCATTGGCAGGCAAAGAAGAATACATTAACTATCTGCAAAAAACTAACAATCTACATAACACATACTATTAGTAATAGAATGGTGACTGAAGAACATGAGGTTTCACCTAACAACACTATGAGCAGGGTTTTTATATATAATAACATACTATAATATATATAGTCAGGATCCAAGTGAAAACCACATTTATACTAAACGTGAAATATCAAAAATAAGTGGAAGTACAAATTTTACATTTTAAGGGGTACAACTACAAGCAGTAAAGGGGAGTACACAAGACCTTTCAACTACTATTGATGAACCAGGAGTCTACACTGTACCCTTTAAACCTTCAATTACCACCAAATTGCAAGATAACAGTATCTACACTAGATTAAATCGGTGAACCGTTCCATTCTCCAAATCCTACGATCAAGGATTAAATTTTAGTTTCACTCTAATTTGTTTCACATGATAAATTCTATATAATAAATATAGTATATATAATAAGTATATAGTTATATATATATATAATTATATATATAATATAATATATATAATATATATATATAATATAGTATATATATAATTAATAGGTATAGTATAAAAGGAGAGTAAGAGTATAGGTATATATAATATATATATTATAGAACAGATAACGGGAGTCGATGTAAATTGGTAACTTGTAATCTTGTAAATGAATACTTATCTTATACATAAGAGAGGAGGTTTCGAATTAGTTGTGATACTTTGCTTCTTGGGCAATTATTTCTCTCTATCTCTCTCCTAACATGAGTCCCGTCTTTTTTCTATCCATCTCTATCGTTTATACATCTTCATATATTGTCTAGGGTTCCATGACATAAAAAGCGTCACAACTAATGCAGTGGTTGACACTTGACATTAAGCAATAGGCATGAGTGAACATTGACCCATTAGGTTCAAAAGAAAAGATAGGTTGCACGGATTCGGATACGGACACAGGATACGATAAAATAAAATTCATAGCTACTTTAGTAAGTAGTTAAGGTTATAGAATTGGATTATTTTTTTTACTGAAATAATGCTAATAAGAATCTTAAGCTGCTATAAATTATTGTAGAATAAACTGRTGCTAGAAGTTAATCTATGGTACATTTCCTCAAGAAACATACCAGAGTAGCACCAGTGGCTCTAGCAACATGGCGCATATTCTCCTTTGGCACACGTCTGACAGCAATTGCACCAGCCTCCACAAAATACTAATAACAAAAAGAGAAAAGATAAATAAGTCTTTGCATACAAAGAAAATATTAACCTGAAATCTTAATTAAATAAGCGAAATTGAAGAGAACCTAAGAAAATGCTGTAGTATTAAAAAAAGTTACATCAAGATACATATGCAATTAGTCTGGAAATGTTTTAACAAGATAGCTTTCATGTAAAGCATATTACTTAATGGTGCCTCTGTGGGCTAAGACGACAAGGACATTAAGGAATTGTTAATAGGGGGAGTTAAAAAAAGAAAAACAGGATGATATGTAATCTGTGGTTGAAATTCTAAGGACAACTTTTCTTCTCTATTTGTAAACTGAGCATTTGATCCATCAAAGAAATCTCCAACGGGAAAAGGTAGGACAGCAAAACAAGGAAACAGGAACAAGAATTCAACAAAATTACATGCAGAAGAAAAATATTCACTTCAAAGTTATAATTTGTCAAAACTTGCTTGTTGGTTAGATCATTCACAGATTAGTGAAAAAAGAAACTCCAAGCACAGATTAGTGAAAAAAGAAACTCACCTTTAGTGCCATGTCATCAATCCCTTTAGTGGTTAAAATCACATTTGCTCCTGCATTCAGCAGTTTCTTAATTCGCTCTGTAGTCAAATCTGTTTCTCTACACACCAACAAAGGCAAAAGAATTAAGGGTGCAAAACAAAATATTGAAAAAAGGAKGTGTCTTGTAGTGTTCATKTCAAAACATTAATGGCAAGGAATGTAGAAGTATAGATTATGTTGGATTGTTGGTTCTAAACATATAGCTGATATACAACCATTAGAAGTGTCAAGTCGTTATAGTTCCCTAAAGAGGAAAGATTCAACATTGACACCTTATTAAAGATACTAGGCATGAATGTATTTTTAGATTGTATCATTCAAATATTTTCTACGTTGATAAAAGAGAGTACGAACCTGGCAAACAACTTAACTAACTCCGATATAAAATATAATAACAATATTTCAACTTCCAAAACATTTACTTCTATAACCGCTTGCCCCTTTCTAATGACAACACATGCAATGAAATAAAATTGTATACCAAGTTAATGAAGGAGATAAGATAGTTCAAGCAAGATCACCTTTGGACGATTTTCCTCAAGTTCTCAGATCGCTAACGAAGAGACTTGGCAACAGTGCGCATTTCAGTCTTCTTAAATTGAAATCAAGACAGACATCTAGCCGGCGCAACTCTAATTGCATCCTACTGAGCTGCACGGCCTGTGTTAACGAGCATGAACTTTCAAAAGATAGACGTAGTGGCACTCCCCTGGCTTTCAAAAATATTGATGGCTCAAAAACAGCCAAAAGGCAGGAAAAAAATCAAGATTAAGAAGTGTTGCACGATTACCATGTCAATACACACAAAAATTATGATGTTAGCAGGTCACAAGCAATCAACATGGATTATAAGGTAGAAACTAACTTATTGAGTACTTGCTTCACATATCACATGTTGGTCATTTTAACAGCTTAACAGCATCTTACAACCTGAGAAAATTGTGAAGAGAAGCTTACATCCAGCTTGAAAACATCCGTTCATTATATGAATGTGTTTGACCCATATCTCAATGAAAAAATTACCACAAATAATTAATTAAATGAGGTTTCATTCAGAAGAATCAAAAACAAAAGAAAGTTGTAGCTTTTTCAAAATGTTCTATAAGACAAAAAATATATATTTTTAAAAAAAACCCTAAAGAAGAATAAATACATTTACATAGATGATGACCCGTGAATAAAGCAACAGTGAGACTGAATATGTCCAAGGAAAAGAAGAAGGCCATATCTCCTTGAGCTGTAAAAGATGTTTTAAAAAAACAACAACGTCTTCAATACTCAGTAAGGTTAACAACGATCGAGGGAGGAGAGCTTTTGATTATGCCGTAAGGAGCTATAAAATTCAAACTAGGTCATTGCTGCTGTCTCGTTATGTGTGCAGATGGGCAAAGTTCTTGTTCAAGCATGTTGTGTAGCAAATTTACACCATACTAGAAAATATGAATCAAGAGATAGATGAAAAACAAGAGATAATACCAAGCTGCAAAGTGATCACGTGGAGCTAACAACTTTGAATGACACTTGTCCTTCGTCACAATTGAGAAAGAAAACATTTTTGTCCAGCTTTTCAAAACTATAATAATGTCAAACAACTGAAAGAAATATTATAAAGCAGAAGAATAGTTAAAAGAACGACTCGTAAAGACAAACCAGTACATGTAACATCAATTTTATCATTTCAACTAAAAGTCCATATATAGGTTTAATTGGTCTCCACTAAAGTTGTCAAGAACTAACAAAAGTTTATGAGATGGACAATCGTTTTTTGTTCATGAATAGATAGGCATCAATCGTATACAGATCCAAAGGATGGGATGAAATCGATCTCGGGATCTTCTAAAAACCAAGGAGAAAAACTCTAATCAGTGAGCTATCCTATTTCATCCAACCGAGCTAATATAAGATATAGCAAACTCTACAATATGCATTAGTCAAAACAAGAAAACAAGTGTACAAACTTAAAAGAGGGAAAGGATAGATCTAAGGCAAGGGTATCAGTAGTGGGATAGTAATTCAAATTAGTTTTTCCAACTAATAAAATAACAACACGTTAGAAATGAAAAGAATCCCTCATGCAAAGTGCAAACTAATCTAAATTTTGGCCTCTAGTACAACTCACAAATCACTTCATGCGCTATGGACATGAAACAAAACATGGGAATGTTTCATGAAGAGCTAGAGATATGCGTGTGAAGGTCTTGGCCAGGTCACTGCGATTACCCAAAAACATAAGTTAGTACACAATGCATAAACCTAAATCCACCAACAATAATTGCATCTGTTTTGGAAAGCATTATGAAAAGAAAAGGGTAATTGATAGGGTTAGCTCTATGCTACTCGAGAGGTCTTGACATTTTACCTCAAGTACCGCGGTCGGATCCATGACTCCCGACACAGGGTAATGGACTCTTGACCTCCATTTGGCTAAAATCAGAAAATTTTCACATTTTAGGCCGAGGCCTGACACTTACACACATACCCGTGGTCGACACTAATACTCGGAGTATAAAGTTAGACATAGCGGTTAGCTAACTTCACATCTACAAATGCCATTAACAATATATGGAGACCCCACTATGTACAATTGTCACAACTATGGTCAATCACCTTCTCGTCATGCCCAGTTCTCTTCAATATATCTCGCATGCTTCTCTCCTTGCAAAGCTACCAAAATAAGCATGTGCCATGCAAGTTAGAACCCGCCACATAATATCCTGCCATAATCTCAACACACTGTCATAACTAATCCAGCCACCAAAAATTATAAAAAAAATAGTCATAGAACCAAAGCGATTACCGTCTATATTATCGCAATGATACATGATATACTGACCCTATATCAGTAGCTATAGATGCATGGATAACCTTATTCCTTAACCAGTCGCTTATTGCTTTCTCGACAACTAGTAACATATACCACAACGAATTGGATGAAGATAACCGCTATATCTATATACGTAATTAATGCAGAATATACACCCAATGCGAAACCACCAGCTGCGTAACCAAAAGACAGCCGCTTATGAGGCAGTTTAAGGCACTAATTCGAGGTGTTACCTTAAGCAACCTCCGCTATTAAAATATAATGACCACTGACGTTTGTTCTCGTCACCAACTCACTGTCTTGGCTGTTCCCAACTCCTGCAGACCTGACGATAGCGATACAGTTTGTAAATAATCACAGCAATAAGAACTCAAGTGATTGCCAATAGAAGAGATTGAAACCATTTATCGAGTAAGTGACAAGAATACAAACCAAGTACCTTGGCCGCTGGGATGTTCGATTTCAGCATTTTTCAAGGATAGGTAGCAGCCATCGTTAGTAAGTTGTTAACGTCGCCAATGTCATCAACCATCATCTACAATTGCATATATCAAGGTGATTACATATACCAAAACATTCTTAGGAAAACAATGTACTACCCGTTTTTCAAAAAATGAACCCTCTATTATAAAACCGAGGAACAATAAATAAGTTAACATCAATAAATCTTTAAATTACCCAAATACTATAGTTTATGAATGGATAACTCGGCATTAAACAAAAACATACAGGAAACTTTCTTAATCCAAAAACAAAAAAAAAAAGGGAAAATGGAAATTAATATCCAATCACCTTCTCGTGGTCTGCTCTACAACTCTCAGTGATCCAACCTCAAAGTTAATTATACAATAATCCCAACTTTTAGGGTGTTCTTCCAAATAATTGCAACTCTCTTTTTTGGCTATTTGTTGATCCATTTTTTGGCTTATTCTAAGTAAAAACAAAAAAAATTCCTTTTAAACACATTTTAAATTATTTTTTTTCTTTGCAAGTATATAGACGATAATACAACCTTTTGTTGATTTACTAGCCAAAATCTGAGTATTCTGCCAACAAAATATTCAAAGGTTTTTGTTTCTCTCATAAAATAAATACAGAGGACAATTTTTATTTTTTTCCCTCAGGAAAAAAAAAAACCTTTAAGGGAAAATAATGTGTTCATTGGGCGAACGAATACAACATAAACAATAATTTTGCTCTTTTTTTAAAAAAAAATGCCACACTCAATAAATAATGTGTTTATCTCTTGAACAATACCCAGTTACCAAGAAAAAAAAATGAGGCATGATTAAAACAATTGCAAGATGCGAGTAGTAAAATAATGAAATCCCTAAAATTTGAGGCACTAGAATACAAGCAACATGTGAGTAAGAATGATGAGTGAATTAATCTAGTGTAATGTACGCAAATGAGATTATAGTAAAGWGAGTGAGAAAACCTTGTCGAGACCGACGGGGCCAAGTGACGACTTGACGATGTTGGCTATTGCTTGACATGCCACCACTGCAATATTCATTAACATTATATTCCATTATTAAATGATGATGATGACGATGATGATGAAGAAGAAGGAAGTGAGAAAGAGAGAGAAAATGAGACCGTTCTGAGAGCGGACATCTTCGCCGGAATGGCGATCACCGACGATATCAGGCGTCGGCATTATGGGAGAAGCGTCAGAGAACAGAGGGAGTTTGAGAGACAGAGTGAAAGAGTGGTGAATGAGAAACGCTGCAGAATACCTAGTAAACCACTATTGCTTTGTAATTTTCCTTATTTTGCCTCTTGTTACTTTATTTTATTTTTTCCAATGAAATTATTTACTTCCCAACTTGTATTATACCCGAGGGAATGTGGGATTAGAGATGGCAAATTGGCAATAGCCAATAGGTCATGGATTCGACCCAAATCCAGACCCATTTACAGGGGTTTGGGTCTAGAAATTTTAAACCTATTAGATCTGGGTCGGGTTTAAATTCAAACAGGTATGGGTTGGATCCAAAAATTTCAGACCACAAACTCAATTCATGAATCCATTTAGGGGTGTTAATGAGCTGAGCCTACTCGAACTCGGCTCGAGCTCGACTCGAAGATTCACAAAACAAAACTCAAAATTAGGGATCAACCCACAACTTGCACAACTTTCTGTTGCAATAAGTTTCACCTGAAAATTCTTATCATGCAACAAGATATGGCTATAAGAAGTGATTAGTACACAAAAAACAAGGGATCAACCCACAACTTGCAACAAGGTTTAGCATGGCAACCCTAATTAGGCCCTAGCTAATCAACTCATGAAACATCACATTAGGAGGCACACATAGGAGATTGAGAAGAAAAGAAAGGAAAACTAAGGAAAACTAAGGAAAAAGCTACAAAAACCACTAAAAACACACAAAAACAACCAAAAGTGAAAAACTAGTCAAAAAGCAAGTAAAACAAGGTCAAAAACATACAAAAAGGCCAAAATAGGAGAGTAAATAATAAGCCTTAAAAATATGACCATTTTTGGCACTTATCAACTATCCCATTCCATGACGCCATGCCTGTAGTAAAATTTATAAATTTTATACCTCAAAACCTGTTATTGAGAGTTTTTATTATATTTGTACTTTTTGTGATTATAATATTGAACAAAGATTATTTGTTCACTTCCAACATCTTCAATCATGATCTAATTTAGAGATGGTTAAAATGAGATTGACTCGTTTAATCACGATCAACATCAAGTATAATCGATTACTTGTTACTTAAGGGTTTGTGGGGGGGTTTTGTGGGGGGGGAAAAATCTTTTTCATTTTTAAAATCAAGTTTATATTCTTTTTTTGGTTGACACATACAAGACCCATTTATTAAATGTGGCGGGTTAGCCTTAACCAAAAGCCTCGTACTACTCTTCATAATCAAACGCAGATACTCATGAGACAAAACAATAAGAAATTATATCAAACTGCTCATATATTGCTCATATAACATGAACATCACCATCACAACAACTAAACCTAACACACTACACAAACATAACTAGACAAAAAATTATCCAATTCAACAATTTGCCCTATCGAACATAATTCTTACTAATACTCCTAGGTTTTTACTTAATATTGACCAATGTCAAAAATACAGGTTTTTACCCACGGTGTTAGTGTCGATGATGCAACACTTGTTATAAAATTGACCTAAGTAACACGTCAAAGGTGTTACATAACTCAAAATTGTTGCTATAGTCTAATAAGTAACACTTTAAATGAAGGTGAAACATTCGTCGTGTGTACCTTTGCTCTTAGTTAACATCTTTGAGTAAGTTATATAATCCACTTTATAAGTTCCTATGGAACCATTTTATGTAACTTTTGTAAACTAATTAGACTATATTTTAGTTATCTTTTAATACGTAAGCTTTATCGATCATGTGTACCATTTTTATCATGATATGTAACAATTTTTGACTATCTCATGTGATGTACCATTTCTATCATGATATGACATAATATATCTTCATCCCAAAACAAGCACACTTGTGCATCCAACGTAGCTAGTAGCTCACTCTATATTTTCAGTGTTACTTTAAACAGTGTTACCTTATATTTTCAGGCTACTTTAACCTATGATCTCACTTTTACTGATAACAGTATATTATATTTTCCTATTACATATAAGTGATACCAAAGTTATAATTTAATATTTAATACTATTTTATAGATTAAAATTTACATATGTGATGAAAAATTTGACATTAAAAAGTGTTCCATATACATGTTACACTACTACAAAAATAAAATGTCTATTGCGTCGCACCTTAGTGCATGTGACGCAAATACATCAAATAATCTCTATTTGCGTCGCACTTTAACTAAGGTCGACAAATAGCTAATAGATGGAAAAATGTGGAGATTTTTTACGTCGCACTTTAGCTAAGGTGCAACGCAAATAGATGTACGTGCTCAATTTTAATACTTCGTAATTATATTGCGTCAACCCTCGTTTGAAGTGCGATGCAAACAGTTTTGGTTAAACTTTCATTGTACAGTGCAAATATACTTCGTAATTCACAAAATAAAATCAAGAAAACAAGCCCTATTTTGAGACTCAACGAGAGCACAATACTTTTCAACTTCGAACATCAAATGGGAATCAAATCCCTAACTTCAGCAACTACTCTACAACTAATAAATCCTCACGAGCAACAAACATTTCCTCTTTATGCAGTCCCAACAGCTTAGATGCGACGCAAATAGATTTTTTTAGTTCAGAAAGGTTATTTGCGTTGCACTGTAAGCTAAGGTGCACGAATAGCATTACATTTGCGTCACCTTGTAAGGTGCGACGCAATAGGTTTAACCCATTTGCGTCGAGAGCTTTTGCTACACAATAGGGGTTTGGGTGCGAGCCATAGACGTTTTTGTACTAGTTACCTAAGGCAAGATTGCACTAGTGCAACTTGATAATGGTTTTTGAGTTTTTTTCAATAACCCTAAGTTGTATTATAGGTTCGAACACAAGGAACTACGAAAGCTAATTCAAGCCTAGTAATTGTGGGTCTAGGTTGTTTATTTTTGTTTTGAGAAATCAAGTCTCAAACAAACAAAACTACTAAGAGGATTAAAATGCTAAAACAATATAGGAATATGATCCAGAACCTACACTGACGGGAATTGACTTGCCAAATCTAATGAAAATCGGGGAGAAAGATTACTCACAAAATATTGCTCTTGACGTCCCGCTAGGCTCTAATCAAGGATGTGTTTAAACCAAGTTAGGTGTATCTTATTGAGGCCTCACCAACACAAACTCGAATTAAATCACCATTATGCAAAGAACCAACTATCTAACTTGTAATTCCTTTCTCAAGCAATTTCAAGTCCAGAATTTCAGGCGTGTAACGAGCCAAGTCGAGCTCGAGTATCACTAAGCTCAATCGAACTGTTATATGGAAAACTCCGGCCTCGAAATCTCGCGAGCTCAACATACAAGCTCGAACTCGACTCATTTGACTTTTCTTGAGCATCGTGACTCGAAAATTGACCAAAGTTCAAGCTTGACTCGAAACTCAGTTTGAACTGTACTTTACTTGAAACTTGACTCGACTTCCACTAATAATCTGCAAGCTACACTCAATAAGCCATAAAATAAAGCATTCATAGGCCTAAAATAAGCCCATATAGTTATTCTTTTACAATTAAGCTTTGGGGTTTTTTATAACTCTTCTAAGTCATTGCATTTGCACAAACTTTTGATGTGGGAAAGATGCAAAATTTTGTTTTTTCGCAGTTCAAACACCCCACATTGAAGCGGCCATAACTTTTTCATTACTCCACTAAATCAAGTGTCTTACATACCATTGGAAAGATATTTGAACAATCTTTTACTTCCAACTTATTGAATCACTTCAAAACTCCAATTWGTGTGAAAGTTATGCCTAGATAAAGTTGACCCTATCAACACTTCCTTCCAAAAATTCAGTTTTCCATTGWCCAAACTTGAAATAGCCATATCTTTTTCATTATTATTCCACCAAAACAAGCTTATTACCTACCATTAGAAAGATCATTGGACAAGTTTTCACCTCCAACTTGAATCACCTCAAAAATTCAATTATATTGAGAGATACGCCCAATTGAAGTTGAATAATAGCATATATGTATGTATGTATGTGGGATACTAGAAATTGCAATGAGTTTGTATGTTAGAGTTCCTTCCCATATATATAAAAATAATAATTAAAAAATCGAGTATCGCGAGCTTTTCGAGTCAAGTTCATTGTTGCTCAACTCGACTCGTTAGCATCCCGAGTCAATCTCGAGCTCAAGRCGAGCTCAATCGAGTCGAGTTTTGKCTGAGTCGATCTTGAGTAGCTCAAGAGTAGTGTTATATCACTATCGGTGTGAAATCTCTAACACTCATAGACAAAGTATAGTAAGACCACAACTACAAGGAGTCAAACCTTGATCAAAAGTCAACCTCAAGCTTCATAACACTCCAAATATCTTCCCCTTCATTAAGTTATTAGCAAAGTCAAAATCACAATCAATTCTGGGTTCATCACATACACTTTAGAAATGAATCTACTCACCAATCATGTTGAAATGCAGGAAAATAAGTGATAAAAATAATCTATCACTAAGCATGATCAAAAAGTTAATTGAGCTAAGATTAAACAATGATTAACTAACACAAACTACTAACCAACTAAACTAAGTAGCAAAAAGAGTATAAAGACGAACACTAAAAAAAGAAGAATTAGATGAGTACTATAGATACCTAATTTGCCCTACCCAAGATGGCGATGATAAGATACCCTTGAAACACACAAGCTAATCGAGAGAGTAAGGCCCTAACAAACCTAAAATGCAGGTTTTACACCACAATAGCACTTCTCATTGCCCAAAACCTTAAAAATAATTTTAATTTTTAATTTCAAATAATTTTAAATTATTTCAAAAACTTCTAATTTTTCTGAAAATTTTCTAAAGCATTTTGACATTTTTTATAAATTTTCAACAATTATTATATTTAAATAATTTTGTAATCAACAAAAAATTAAAAAAATCACGAAATTTTTAACACAATGCACAATATGTTTTTCTAGATTTTTATATATTTTTTCCTAAAATCATTGCTTGTAGAATATTAATGATGAATTTCCGAAGCAAAAGCAAAATCAAGCAAAACGGTTCATTCCGGAACTTCCAAGCTTGGCTTGATTCCAACTCCCTAGTTCAATGAACACTTGTTTGGAAGAAGTTTTGGGTTCAAATAATATTATGAGTAATGTTGAGTTTTTTATCCCAATTCGCGCAACCAAAAAATGCAAAAAATCGCACAATTAAGGCAAGAATGATGGTGCTATTTGCCTATAAGCATGAGGTCTCAGCTTAATTACACCACTTGTGAAATTGTGTGTTTATACGCTATTTGCCTATAAATTGAGGTCTCACTCCATTTCACAACATAACATCTCATAGGTTACTCTGTCGAAATCTCCATTCTCTCTCTCTCTCTCTCTCTCTCTCTCTCTCTCTCTCTCTCTCTCTCTCTCTCTCTAACACATCAAATTCACATCAAAATCTTCTAAAAAAACACATTTAGGGGCAAAGGCAGAATAATTATTGAAGGGGCCGAATTTCTAATAAATCTATTATATGAAAATGCTATAGAGTTTTTTTAGTGTTACCAGAATCGAATGGTATATATAGAAATAGTGTATAAAAGTAATTTTGTGAAGTAAAATATTTTGTTACATTGAGTCATTGAGTTTCAATGAAAAGTTTAAGAATCAAGCAGATGTAAGATAGAATAAAAATCTACTCGTCAAACGATTAATAACAATACTGATCGATAGGTCGTTTCACTACCAAAAATTCCTAATTCACCTAACTAGTATAGTTGGGCAAGTAGGTAGAACCATTGAGGAAGGACAGTTATTCAACTTCAAACCAAGTTCACTATTACTAACGACAAAAGTTCGACGTTTTGTTTAGCTAATTAGAACGAAAGAGGTAAAGTGGAATAAAGTTCATAATAAAACCTAGGGCTAAAGGATTCACTATGCATCAATCATGATTCAAGAACAACAATTGGGATAGGAATGAATTTAGGCTAAGGAAAGTTACTCTCACAATCAAATTCCACAATTAAACAATAAAGAGCAATCGCGATAAGGCTTATTGTTCAAAGATAGAAATCCTTCACTCAAACTCGCAGCTCTCGCTTATAATCGAATTGAGCGAATAATACTTGAAAATTGTCGAAACATGCAATCAATCCAAAACCTATCAATTGAATTGAAGACGAATTTAAACCCAAAAATCAAACAAGAATCATGATTTTACATAGTTCACCAAGCCAGAAGTAAACACTCGCTAAGCATATTGAAACTAACAAGAATTAAAATGGAATTCATGAAGAAACTCAACTTCAATTTCAATGGAGAAACAAACATTCAAAGATAAAAACAATAAAACAAGAAACAAGAAAATAGAAATGAAACCAATACCTTTAATTTGATTGAAATTGCAAAGATAAAATGTTGATTAGCAATCCCCAAAGCAAAAGAGTGTATGAACCCTAATTCTCTAGTATAAAAACTTGAAAAGAAGTGAAAAAAAACCCCCAAAATATTCCCCTCAAAAACTCATAAAAACCCTTCACAAAAAATGAGGGAAAATGAAGAGTTAAGGCAAAAAAAAAAAAGGACCGGACCCGGTCGGGTATGTGGAATGAAACTCGACCGGGTCCGCAGGTCAGTTTATAATACAACCTAAAAATCTCTAAGTAAATGAGGAGACCCAGACGGATACGTAACTACATCAAATTCTCTTCATAGAGACCCGACCAGGTTCACGGAAACCCGGCCACCCGGGTATGCAGCAAAATGTCTTCATGGAAACCCAGCCAGGTTTGTGGAAACCCACCCGGGTGCGGGTAACAACTTTTTTTTCCAAAATGTCATCTTCAAAATTGAACTTAAGAAATTATACGAGATGGATAACCTCGCTAGGGGTTTCCCCTTTGGTTACTAGTTACAATGGATAACCTCGCTAATGTAAAAGCTCCTAGAGTGTTAAACAAAGTCTAAAGGAGGTAGTTGAACTTAAGAAATTACACGAGATTCGGAATAAGATTGAAGTTTAGGACAAACATATTTGATAAAAGATGCAAAAACCTTCCATTAAACGTAACAGATAAAGTCAAATTACAACAGTATTATAAGAAAGAATGATTATCTCCATGATTACACAATTAGAAAGAAAAGTATTTGACTAAAAATACATGCTAGATCTAGGTAGGCTACGACTAATCTAAATGAAACTTGGCTGATAAACTAAGTGAAAACTAAGGGAAGTAGTAAAATGCTAAGAAAATGTAGGTTTTTGTTGATGTGTTGTTGTTTGCTCTCGGCCTCTAGTCCTCTATTTATAGTGATTCATGGGAGAGATCGTGGGAAGTAGTCTGATGTTTACTTCCATACWTGGTGGTTAATTGACACTTTTAGATACCTACATTTGTCCCTCCGTAAAGGCCATTGATATAACTTTACCACATTGTCATTGGTCCAATTCTAAAGAACAACTACCTCAAACAATGCCACAAAATCCCAATTTCCAAAGCCAGAGCACCTATTCTTTCCCAAAGCACCCTTAAAAATGATTTTTAATTTCAAAATAATTTTAACTTATTTTTAGACATTTTTCTAGAATTRTTSAGAATTTTTCTAGATTTTTCTAAGCACTTTTGCAATTTTTAGGGTTCCGATAATTTAATTAATTTGCGATAATTAATTATTTAAAAAAGGCTCAAAATTAACACAATTTTAAAAAATGCACAATATTTTTCAAGAAATTTGTAATATTTTTCTATAGATTTTTCATTTGTGGATAATTATTTATAAAAATTTCGCAAGCAAAATACGCACTGAGCAAAAAGGGTGTTCGAAAGCTTCCAGAGCTTCAAGCTTGTGGCTTGCTCCCAAGGATGTCCACAATCATCCTATCTCTATTATATAAGCCAAGGGGGAGCAATGGTGTCCCCTAGAAATGTCCTTATTCGCCCTTGGTAATATAAACTAACATATTTAAATCTTCCTTAATTAATTCACCCCTATTATAATTTTCAATCAAAGGAAGGTTTTAAATTTATCAAATAAACTACTACTTAAAACCTAAAACATTGATAGTAAAAAAATTATGTTGAAAAAAAAACTACAATTCATAAAACAACACAATTCAAAGAGCGTGAAATATAAATTAACAGTTTTTTATCTTTTTTTATTTCTTTTACAAGTTTCAAGCACGCATAGCGTGCACTAAAAAACTAGTATCTTCTAATCGCAAGATGACACTCGTACAAGCTAGAATATATTTTTTCCCAAATAACAAGCGAAAAAGCAGAGAAAAAACAATTTTTTGCAACAGCCTGGCGTAATTACGCCCACATCACGTGATTCCATGTGAAAGAGGCCTATAAATAGGACCTTTTGGCTTTCGTTTCATTAAATTCGGAGTTATAATGAGTCTCGGTGATTTTTTCTCTGACACCACTCAAAAACAACATTTTCGATTTCAATATTCAATATTCAATTTAAACTCTTCAAAATTCTTCAATTCTAAACACATTTAACACATTCAATACAATAGATTAAGGCATTCAAGGCACTGTTCAAGGTGTGTTCGACCGCACTTTGTTGGATATCTATGAGGCCCCAAAATCTTATAGAAATCATCTCTTCCTTCTCTTTTCTTTTCAATTTTTCATTGTTTTGATTTATGTCTTTTGAATCACCTTAATCATGTAATCTTGACTAATAAACTATTAGACATCAATCAAATGTAAATAAACTTTATTTACTTGTTTTCAATTCGATTTCAATATAATTGTCATTACTAACATTCTTTGATTTTCTTATGTAAATGCGATTTGCGGCAGCAATTCAAATTCAATCTAACTCTTGTTTTTGTTTTGTTTGGGATAGCGATTCGAGGTAGTCCCATGTATATCTTCTCTTATTTTTCTTGTTATATATTATTCAATCACCATTTATTTTCTAATTAAAGACTATTAATGCTTGTCAGCTATAAGATAATTATGGATAAAACGGTTTGGAGCACTTGATCATGACTAATGCAAAGTGACACGATTAATTAGTCTTCAAGTGCATTAATCAACTCGCCTAGTAACTACTAAGGATTAATACAAATATATGTGTTGTTCGATGTTACATTTGGTGAATTGCAATGAGACCTAGAAGAGGCCGCTAGATGCGGAGGGTGTTGTGCACTACTTCGCCCTTACCCTCGTCCCTAATCCAGACCTCGGTGCATGAACAAACATGGTGTCCTTCGCCTTGTGTGCACTATGCAGGCAAGGCTTAAACGAGTTTCGCAACTTCCAAAAAGAAGTGCGGTGGCGACTTTCTCAATCGATTTCGAGTTTCTACGACCCTCAATGCAAAGCATACTCATACGATGCAAATTAGCAAGAATCAAATTCTTTGCAACACGGTGTCTACCGAAACTGTACCCCGCGAGGCAGAGGGACCGGACCATCAGACCGGTGAGCTCATGTTGCTACCAGCTATCCTTCATACGAAAGTATTTGAATTTCTCTCTTCCTTCTGGAACTGTGTTCTTAGTGGCCTTCTTACTGGGCTAATACTATAGAGCATTTCTAGAATCTCTTCCTTTTCTGGTTCTGATATTGACAACATGCACCTCACAAGATGATCCTTCTATTGTCTCCCTTTGGGACTTCTGTTTTTGAATGAGGCTCCGATAAAAAAGTTATTATTCCATCCGTTAGTACATCTTTTTTTTCTTTTTTGTTAAGCTATTAATCCAACCTCCTCTAATATCTTTCATAATATGAAGTAATAATCATACATTATCATCTTCCTTCCCGTACATAGCCTTGAAAGTAAAATTTTGGGAAGTTATTTTGTGCGGCAACAAGTCATTGGTATAGCTTATCAATATCCTGAGTTTTGAAGAATCTATATATAAAGTTCAAATTTTATATATATATCTTACTCTGGTAACAAATTTATATTATTTTTTTACAATATTTAGTCTCTGTATGGTAATGAATGAAAAATCGGTTTAAAGTGTTGATAGAAGTGACAATTTAAAATTAATAATTTAAAACACGTTTAAGGTTAGGATAGTAAATAAATAAATAAACAATAAAAGGTAAGAGTGTACTAACTAGGAGTAGTTGAATTAAGAACAAAGAAAAAAAGTGTACGACTGAGTAATTAATTGATTAATAATTTAGAGAAAAAAACAAAAACTTACATGATTAAATAAAGAAAACTAAATATTGTTGATTGGTATACTAATTGATTAGAATGATACTAATCAATACAAATAATAGGAAACTAGTCTTTTATGCACGTTATGGCGTGTGGTTTTTTTATAAACTATCTTACTATAGTTATAGTGCTCCAAAAAACTAAATTGTAGACTTATTATTGTTTTTACCAAAGTTCTAGTCTAATTTTAAAAACTTAAGCCTTATTTATTTATTTTATCAGATTGAAAAAGAATCATCATATAATTGAATAAATTGACAAATTGTCAAGTCATAAATTTGAGTTATAAAGTTGTGAGTTTTTTTAACATCGAGTATTATAGTTGTTTAGTTGTATATGTACCGTGATTAATGTTATAATTCAATTCATTTGACTTATTTTGATTGATTTTATTTTGGCAAAGGGTTAATTCTAATGTATTTGGTCTGATTGTGAACTATGATATATTGCTAAATCCAATTCTAATTTTGACGGTGAGTAATTAGAATTGGATTAGCAATATGGCAGTGTTTCAGTTAGCTCACAAGCATGCCTCATCGTCGCTTTCGAGCGCAACATTCACGTAAGCCCTCGCACAGACTTAGTGACATACCCTAGCGTGCTCGCCGCAACGATAAGCTACGAGGCTTAGCACAATTCATCCCTTCTCCTTAGCACCACTGCCAATTCCTCTTAAACAACTGCTGTTGCATTACACAATTCTTCTACGCCTCTTCCTAAGATCGTTCAACAAGTCCCTAAAGACGGCTCCGCATGAGTCTCAAAGCTAGTGGTGACAATGGATCAGGTGACTCAATCCGCCTCATCTGCTAAATGTTAATCCATCATCCAACTCATCCATCATCCATTCCCACTACAATCCATATCCAACTTAACCTATCGTCATTCACGGGTGAGTTGGGTGGATCGGTTTTCCAATGAAGTTGTATAAAAAATTAATAATGCATAAACTTATCCCGACAAAGTAGAGAAAAAATAAAAATAAAAATATTTTACCAAACAACAAAAGACATTACCCGAAAAAATAGTAGCTATTTTTTCAAAAAAATATTAATGTTTATAAACTATTTATTTATTCTATAATATATAAATTTGTATTAGTATAATTAAATAATATAGGAGGATAGTGTGGGTCGGGTGTTGGATTGGGTGGTGGGTTGGATGTATGTTCATCCACATCCGACCCCTCTACCCATCATCCATTTCATCCATCATCCATCCATTATCCATAATTTCGGGTTTTCATCCATTTACTAGGGTCGGGTGGGTCAGAGATCCACTGGATGTGGATGAGATTGCCGACCTTACCTTAAGCAACAACGAGCATACCCCTCATCTCCTCAAGGAGCGCTCCCCCACCGAGCTCACTTAACTGCCCCATGGTTAGCGTACCATCAACGCCGCCTAGATGCTCCACCAAGCATCGGGTTTTCGGTTGCCCTTCATACATACACCAGAACGTGTCGTGACACCTTCCCCCGCGCCACAATTGGTCGGTGGTCCTATGATGGTGTAGGATGCTATGGACCACGGACGTTGCTGAACTTGGCTTTGATACCATTTGTCACGGGACAACGCAGATCGCCCGTGCAGTGCCTGAGTCCCCGAGGCTATGATCCAAGCATGCCTTCCCCATATGCGCAACAAGCTAGGAAAACAAGGAATAACCACGCAATGATACTAACTTTCACCAACACATATGCATTAGTCTACGAGCAAACAGGCATGGGAGTTGCCTCAAATGGGACAAGATGTGCTATAGCGCTGGGGAAACTATCCGGACGTGACACATAGATCCAAAAAAAGAGTTGAAATTAAAGTTTTCTTATAGAAAAAAATTGTCAACTAGCACTTAGATTTGATTCCACTTTGTGAAGTGATGTGTGATGTTTATATGATGTTTTCTCTCATCTTTCTCTTGTCTTTCGTTGCGATTTTCGGGCTTAAAAYGGCCATTTTTGCTACTAATATTGTTTATTTAGTGTTTTAATGTGTTTTAGGTGTCTTTCATTGATTTGGATGGATTTTGGACTCATTTGAGAGCACTACNCGAATCCTTTTCCAAAACGAACGTCGGGGTTTTCCAGGCATGATCGGCAACATAGATTGCATGCATTGGGAGTGGAAGAACTGTCCAGCGACCTGGAAAGAAAAATATGTTGATCGATCTCACACTGCAACGCTCATTCTAGAGGCGGTTGCTGATCAAGATTTATGGATTTGYCATGCTTTTTTTGGAATGCRTGGCTCCTTAAACGATTTTAATGTCCTTTATAGATCTCCTGTGTTCGATGAGGTGCTACAAGGTGTTGCACCGCCTACAACTTTTGATGTCAATAACCACACTTACCACTACGGCTACTATTTAGCGGCTGGAATTTATCCGAAATTGGTTACATTTATACAAGGTATAACACATCCTCGGGTAATGAAGGATAGGTTGTTTGCAGATAAGCAAGCTCTTGCTCGTAAAGACGTCGAAAGGGCTTTTGGAGTTCTCCAAGCTTGGTTTGCAATAATACGGCAACCGTCACTTGAGTACGACGAAGAAATTTTGTGTGACGTAATGAAAGTTTGTATAATTCTCCACAATATGATTGTGGAGGACGAACGTCACAACTACTTAAGAGCAGACGTTTTACGTCGGTACTATGAGGAAGATCGCCCGCAACATTCTAGAGCTAGCACTAGTGATTCGGTAAACAATGACGAGCCATTTGAATTCAATGTCGGACAACCGGGCAACATCGACTTCGAGGCCTACATCAATCTAAGGGTTGAAGTTCGTGACAGAGAAAAACATTTAGCACCAAAACGTGAGTTGATTGAACACATTTAACAACACTTRCGTCACCACATTAAGTGAAGTGTTAATTTCCGTAGTAATCTTTTTCAGCATGATATGTGTTTTTTAAAATTTTAGTCGTATTTGTGTGCTTAGGAAATCTATGCTTTCAATAACGTTGGTGTGTGGCGTTCTTGTATTTTTGTTGTACTTAATAAAAAAATCATTTATTTATTAATGAAAAATAATTACATAATTTCCAATTATTCGAACATAATTAAGTATAACGTACTCTGTAAAATAATTTATTTTTATGCCAAATAATTTTTAATCTAATCAAGTAATCGTGATTAATTAATTACAAAATATTATTAACTTAAGTATGTTTGATATAAAAATAGGAGTGAGAAAAAAATAAAAGATGATGTGTAAATATGGTGGGGTATAGGAAAAAGTAGGAGAAAGAGTAGTGAGGAAATTTTTTNACGAAAGAATATGATTGTCGGAGCATTAATATTGACACATGTCCACTCTTTTGGCCGTAACTCTTGTTTGACACATCGTATTGATGCGATTCTAATTGGTTTGGAAACTAGACTTCAAGAACTTCGAAACTATAGGRCATAAGATTAACTTGGACACCTAGAACTCAAAATATGGCCTTCAAAAAATTTCCCAGTAAGCTGTCGCACGAGTGTACTAACCAGCCGGTTCAAGTTGCGAATTTCTAATTTATCTATCTTTCTTTAGTTGGTTTTAATGAGGGATATTAATGTAATTTCAAGGGGGCTTTTCTATCTTAGTTAAAGGAGTATTTAAAGGTGGAAATCCTATTTTTGGAGACATCTTTTATTCTATCAAATTATTTTTAGTTTTATTTTATGAATTCTCTCTCAAGAACCCTAGTTTTCTAGTTTTCAATACAACTTGCAATTCAAATAAGTGTATATATATACCCTAGTTATATATATATATATACCAGTCAAAAGCTGCGGTTTTATAACCGCAACTTTTGACGAATTTTGTCAAAAGCTGCACTCCCAAAAGCTGCGTTTTATAACCGCAGCTTTTGTGGTTTTTTGTACTAGTGACTGAGTTGGCGGTTTTTTGAACAGTAGAAAACAAAAAAAAATTGAACACTCAACAAGCTACATATACTCACTGGTTGATCTACCGCTACACAAAATATGATTTCCATCAAACAATTCATACAACTAATATCAAACAAAAATAAGTGTATTTAAAAAAAATGATACATGCCAATAATGTGATTTCAAACAAATAGCTCGACATTTGAAAGAAAATCACAATAAAAAAATCCAGCTTCCATATCTTTATTATATAAGTGTAGGGGGGAACAATGGTGTCCCCCCCTTTGAAATTCCAATTATGCCCTTTAAACTTAGAAAAATTACACAACACACAATTAATGTACACATAAACTTGCCAAAATAATTATTCAATCAATTCAAATATAAGAGATAACTACTCGCCCCCTTTCTGACCACACTTAGAGCTAAACCTCTAATAAAGCTACATAAACAAGCAGAAAAAGTATCTCACTGTGAACGTAGGCAAGCAAA
>SNQN01000445.1:45964-60762 GCA_008642245.1 Bassia scoparia
CAATAAATAGTACAGAATTCCCTGATAACAAAAATTTAGTTGAATAGCGGGAGTACAAAAGTCCCCTACACGTATTTAATTACAATTTTATATCATAATGTTAGAGATCTATCTTGTGAATAAATTTAGTAAATATCATACATGTATTGCACGGGTCCTGGACTATATATCTTATACAATACAAATTTCTTGACAAATATTAAATTAAAACTTTATTTCACTCTTTTTAAAGTTTTAATGAATAAATTTAATAAATACCGTGCATCGCACGGGCCCTAAACTAGTTTATATATAAACAAAACTCCGTGTGATTTGAATAGATTGTGTATTTGTGTAGGAGCAATCAATCAATCAACGCCTCACTCCCATAAGTGGGGTCGGCCACATGAACTAAAAGTGATTATCCATGTAGGGGCAATTAGTGACTTGAGAATTTTAGTTAGTAAAAGAAGTGCGTAAGTTCCTAATATATACATGTCCTACCCCTCAAACCTCTTGACAACACTTGGCTATTCAACGTTGTTATTATGATAGTCTTTCATTTTTACTACATGTAGAGAGAGACTAAATCATGCATCACTAGCAAAAATAAGTAAATTCATTAATTGAAAATGCATAAAAGCAAGCACAAATGCCTGCGCACAACAAAAGAAATATCAAACAATCACCAACAGGATATTTTAGGGCAAAGCAAGGGAGAAATTAAAGCAAATCGAATAAAGCATTTCCACAGTCAAAGAAAAATTAGCTAGCCATAACATGCACAATAATTTGTGAGAGTCTGATAAGGAATTCAATCACGTACCACCCCAAACACAATCAATCAATCAATCATAGCCTTAAACCCATATTTGGGGTCGGCTAACATGAACCAAAAGTGATTATTCCGTGAAGTCATTTACAATCACTCCAAACACAAAAAGAAAATAATACACACATATAACAGAAATGCCTCAAATGATACATAAAGAGACACTCATACCAAGTCAATCAATCGATGAATTGAAACCTTAGTCCCATAACTGGGGTAGGCTACATCAACAAACACTCATACCAGTAAAGAAAAAAATTAATCAAATTATCATACAAAAGATGTGTTTTAGTTTCCTCACATATTGAAAGGCAAGTTGAGTTAGAGCACAGCAAATAATCAAGGATGGATGTAAACTACCTTACTACCATATTACTGAAGGATAACCACAAGTAGTAGTGGGAGGGAACAAACCAGCAAACTATTATATGATCTACATGATCACACTGACATGACAAATAGCAGAAATTGGGACATGAAAGGTAATTGAGAAAATGGTCAGTATTCTACCAGGCAGAGGGGCTTCTTAATCTGGATGTTCGATGTAATATGGACCCCTCCAGCTGCAATCAATATGGTATCACCGGGCCTTAAAGACAAGAAGCCTGTAAGGTTAATTGATCTTTATAAGAACATCAGACACTATGACAGCCCATTTAATCTTTACTCACTTTGCAGCGGAGACAGCAGCATCAATACTAGGAAACACACCGAGCTCCGACGATTTCTTTATAGCCCGGTCCACACGCAACCACAAGCGTGGGTGACACGCCAAGAAATGCCATCTGTGGCAAACGAGGGCGGTGTTATAACGATCTGCAAACTCAAAAGCAATAAGTGACAAAAGCTGATGCACCAAAATAGCATGCTGAAACAAACTACAAGTAATAAGCAAGTTCACACTTCACGAAAGCACAACATATTCCTTTACACTATCTACAATGACTATATCAGTATTGATTCTAGATCTACCGAAAAACACAATAGGCAAAAGGTAAACAAACATAAAACACCTTCCAGAACCTGTAGCCAATGTTGCTCCCGATGTTCCAATATTTAATCAAAGGTAGGAAATTATTGCAGAAAAAAATTGACTAAGTTGAACTATACAGAAGTCACTACCTATAATTCAAGTAATATTTCTTCAGCTAAACAATGTTTAATACTTCGCATATCAAAATCACAGTACGATTCTACTTCAACAATGAACAAAACACAAATAATCCACAAGATGAATCAATAGTAAGGCATTTTTAACAACTCATATCACTGATATCAGTCAAACAATATAATCAATTTTCATAATCTAATCTCAAAGATCAATGCTTTGATAATAAGTAATCAATAAAGATTAGAGACAACCAGAGAAACCCAATCGAAACTTTCAGCAATGTAACCCCAATTTACATAACAAAACACATTAACCCCATTTAAACTAAGAAATCAGCCAAAACAAACTCTGGGTTTGCCTCCATACAACAAATTGCTAAAAAACACGTCATAAGCTCAATAAACAAGAAATTGATCAATCATCAATTAGGGTTCAAAACCGAAAAAACAAGATCAAATTTTTAAGGGGGGAAAGTAACAAACCAGGAATAGGAGAGAGAAAGCTGAAGATGTGCATGAGACAACCATCATCCAAAGCATTAATTGAAGAATTAGATGTGGATGAATGCTTTGAAAGCTTCCTCCATTTGTGCTCATTCTCTTCATCATCCCCCAAATTCGACATCACTTTTAAGTTAGGAGCTGAGTGTGATTGCTCTTGTTCGGCACCATATAAAATCGGAATTAATTCTTCATGAKAATGGCAATTTCAGTGATTTTCAGTGCAATTTTGAAGGGTTTTGGTAAATTTTATTTTAAAGGTTAGCAGAGAAGTAAAGGGGGGTTGCTGATTTTTGTGTAACTGATAACCGACATTTCAAGTTTTCAACGATTGAGCGAATGAGTTAGAGAGAGAGACTGGCTGCTTCTTCATGCCCGCCAAGATTCCGGGTTCCGATTCGGGTGGGTTGCCAACGAACACCCGGGTCTTTCTTTGCGGGCTAAGAGGATGGGCTCGTACAGTCATTTATTTGTCAATTCTAAACTAGTTATTTGGACCGTTCTATGCACGGGCTTCAAAATCCGAAGAGTTTAAAAGTCGAATCAAAATTACAAAAATATCATTTGAACATACTTAGGGCTTGTTTACATTAGCTTATTTTCAATTCAGTTCAGCTTCATTCAGTTCAATTCAGTTCTAAACCCAATTTCCTTCTCTCATAAAATATTCAATTCAGTTCAGTTCAGTTGATTTCAGTTAATGTAAACAGGCCCTTAGTATAAGTGTTAAGACTGATGAATTGTCGAATGAACCTACACGTCAACAAATTGAATATAATGATAAACAAATTAAAATTCAATCACACTAACAACAAAATTGGAAAATTTTAAATTTATGAGAAATATTATTCATTTTGAAAAAATCAATCAGCAAGAAAAAGATTAATTTGAGTTAATGAATGAACACCATTTTTGTACAAAGAAGTTGAAGGGTGCTGTTGGAAGATAAGTGATTAATCAATAATAGAAAAAGAAAAAGAAATGATGGGTAAATATAAATATAATGATGCTTAATGTCAAAGCATGAGAAAATGTTTATATAGTCACAAGAATAATAAGAACATTAATTGTAAATATTAAGAGGAATACATGAAGATGAAAGAAATTAGAAAAAAAAAGGAAGCAGGCCATAAAAAACACTAACTACTATCATGCATGTTAATCCCTTGAAAATAAGCTATCATAAATTCTAACCATCAACCCCATTCAATTCTAACTGTAAACCCCATAATATAATCCATACACTTACAATTCTTCACTAATAACATATTCCAATTTAATTTTACCACAAATTCATTTATAAAACATAAAACTATTATAAAATATTATACTTCGTATATTCATACATCCAACTTTGTATTCCTTCCTCATTTTATATACTTCGTGTTCTCGTGGGATTGCGGAATTACAAATGAGTTACCTGAGATTGCGYAATTACATGCTTTGTGATATTAACTTGAAGGATTTTTTATGCTGCTTTAATTTTTTAATTGTTCAGTTGTTATTGTATACGGTTGATGACTCGAAGTTGTTTTTTTAAGGAAGGAATTGAAGTTGTTTTCATTTTTTTTTTTGCTTTAATTAATATATTTAAAGTGAATAAATGTGAAAAAAAGAGACAAAAATAGGTGAATGAATGTGTGAAGGATTGTTTTGGAGGGAAAGATTGTCATAGCTTTATTTTTGGAGGGAATACATAGTGTGAAGAGTTGGGTTGGTTACAAAGGGATACATTCTATTAATAATATAGATTACTATTTCTTGCCTCGTATTTTTTACAATCGCCCCAAATATTACAACAAACTACCAACACTACCCCCACTCTCCCACAGTTCCTAACCAGCACACTTAACAGCCCAAACCCATCCACCCATGAACCAGACCACCCTATGAACCTCAGCCACCTCGCAAACCCACGTCCCAACCACTCACCCACGCATGACCCACCCAAACCCACTTTGCAACCAATGCAATCCCAACCACCCTTCGCAGCCAGCCACCACAACAAGAAACCAATCTATTACCGACCGTCCAAAATAAACCAAAAACGGTCGGTAAAAACGCGGGAGCGGTCGGTAACCGTATTACCGACCGTCAACGGTCAGAAACTAACGGTCAGAAATACAATGGACGGTAAAAAAGGGTTTACAGACTGTACTTACCGACCGCCACCCACTTGGTAGAGTCAAAGTCAAAGTCAGAATTTACCGACTGTTTGGCGGTCAGTAAAACTCAACAACCTGAGTATGTTGACTTTTACCGACCGTCAAACGGTCGGTAAATTCAGGTTTACTGACCGCTAGGCGGTCAATAAAAGTCAATACTTTGAGTATTGACTTTTACCGACCGCTAAACGGTCGGTAAATCTGAGCAGTATTTTTTTTGGTTTTGTAATGCTAATAAACATTTTTCCATTATTATTATTATCCCTCAAAAAATAAACTTCCAATATTATAAAACTCGGAATATTATTACAATGAGATATTTTCAAAATTTCCGAAAAAACTTCCAATAATAAACTCAAACTTCCAATATTATAAAACTCAAATTTTCAATATTTGGTACAAGGAATAAATTAAAATTAAAATTAAATATTATTACAATGAGATAAAATTTAGATCTAGAATTTTCAAAATTACTCTACAAACCTAAACTAATCTTCATATAACACTTGTTCTTCAAACATTAATCTTCATATCTTCATACCTAAAAATGAGAACAAAAAATCAMATCAAAAAATTAAACAAACCAAGTAAATTGAAAACGAACAGATTACCAACATATTAGAAATAACAAAAACTAAAAAAATTGAAAACGAAAATATTAAAAAGGGGAAAAAATGAAACGAAAATCAGAGGATAAATATCCGGAAAAAATCAACTCTACACATGAATATTAACGAATCGAAAATTTTGAAGAAATTAACAAAAAAAAATGTTGCTTATAGATCTAAAAAACGAGAGCCATCTATATCACTTTAAAAAACAAGAAAAATCGAAAAAAAATAGAAATTAGAAAAATTGAAAAACAAAAAAAATCATAAATTCGAAAAATCAGAAAAATCATAAATTCGAAAACAAATTTTTAAAATAAAAAAAATCTGAAAAATCGAAAAAAAGGGAAAAAACCCTAGATCTCTAAAACGAAATTGAAAAAATGACAAAATGTATAAAACGAAGATGAAAAACCTAAATCTAAAAAAAAATCAGAAGAAAAATAAGAACACAAATTTGAAAACTAGATCTAATGAATTAGAAGAAAATGCAAATGGGAAGGCGAATCGTACGTGGTGTCGCTGGCGAGGTCGGGGCGAGGGCGTGGAGAGGAAAAGGTGAGGGCGAGGGCGTGGCGAGGAAACGGTGTGGCGAGGGCGTAAGAGGAGGGAGGAGAGATGTGGCGTGCCGGCGGTGGCTTGGTAGGTGCGAGGACGAGGGGCATGCTTGAGAGAGGAGAGACGTGAGAGAGGGAGTGGAGAGAGAGAGAGTGGGGAGAGGCGTGAGTGAGGAGAGAGAGAAAGAGTGATGAGAAGAGTGGAAATAATGAGAATAAGAGGAGAGGAGAGAGAGTATTAGTATTAGTAATAATATGTAAAAGTATAAGGAAATCGACCATGTGGTCGAGTTTGAATTTTTTTWAAAAATATATTTATCGACCGTCTACGGTCGGTAATTTCCGTCCTTTCTAATAAACYGTCGGTAAATCTATAAAAACGGTCGGTAAATTGCGTCCTATAAAAAAACGGTCGGTAATAWCATATTTTCCGACCGTTTTCGTGACGGTCGGTAAAATCTGTKGCTAATKACGCGGATTCTTGTTGTGCACGTCCCAACTAACCCCACTTGGCAACCACCACAATCCAAARGACCCTTCGCACYCAACCACAATCTCCAAACACCCACGACCCATGCGGTGCAATCCRAACCACCCTTTGCACCTCTCCTCTYCAACAAGCACTATCGTTTACAACCCTTRGAATCACCCTTCGCAGCCACCCACAAACCCARGACCTAGCCACCACAATCCCAACCACCCTCCACACCTCTACTGCGTTGCCGACATCCTCGTACAACACTTTGAATTGGGCGAATTAACTTCGAATTAAATTGACGAATCGAATCGGGGTAATGCATCTATGTTTGGCGTTGGTGCCATGGCACCTATGTCTTGGTTGGACGTGGGTTCCGTGATACTAACATCAAACAAAGACGCTGCAATGGAGCAAGGAATAACAATACCCTTATCAATTTTGACCACAAAATAATGTTGGGTAACGTTGTTTAAAAGTTGCCATCCGGCTAGCTCGATGTAACACCCCAATAATTTTCTTCTTTTCGAAATAATAAAAAACCAATAAAATATGAGAAAATTATTAAAGCGCTACTGTCACGTGTGAAAAAGTATTCGGCTAAACAGAGTACGCAATAATGAACTAAGAATTGTCTTAATAACTTGGAACCACATAAGGCCCWTAACCAACGGAACTAAAGTGTTCCCTTATTCAAAACTAAAGTATAGTAAATAAAATCCAAKGTTTTAAATCATCAAAACCTCTAAGTTTCGAAACTACTCAAAACARTCAAAGAGTTAAGAAAACTAATTCGCTCAGAACTCAAGRTACTCCCGCAACCTACATTATTACCTTTAGACCTAAAAGTCTYCTRGTCATTAAAATTGGTCATCATAGGGTTAAGGTAACAAACTAAAATCAACTTATCAGCAAGGCTGAGTACGAACAAGTTATAAGAACTAAATGAAACCAAGATCAAGAGAATAAAAGAAWTAAGGYGTCAATAGATAATACATTGCTATACAATATTATTCATTCTWTATTACTTGTAAGTAAGCACCGGACATGTTGTCTACTTGGTGTCCAACACTGGTGGACGTGTCAAGGGCYRGACTCCTTTACACGATATATAAAGGAWGAGATTTTAACCTGCTAGTGGAACGCAYGGATCCAACGTATCCAGATAAGYTCATGGCTGAACCATGCCCCAATCCTTGCCAATGACAATACTCTAGACGTGCACTCATCTAGAGTTTTAATGCTTACTAACCTTTCATTTTATGTGCTTAGTAATTTGATATTSTAGAGAATTACAAACATTAAATAAGCAACATATAAAATCTCATTTTATCTTTATATGTTTTGTGATCAACCAAAGTCATATTTTAATTTGTTACTACTAATACCTCCTTTCTTACTTGGTTCATGACTTGATTCATGTCACTTACCTTGGGGTTACCATATGACCCTCCCGTCAACGGTGGTACCATAACTTTCGAAACTTACCTTAGAGACATGATTAAACAAATTCATCTAATAAAAGGAAACAATCCACATACTTGGGCATCTAAAACTCAACATGACTATATAGTTCCTTTAGTTCAAGCATGAAACAACGTATGAGTTTTATAACCTGTACGTACCTTGTGTAAACTGTATGAAGTTTTTAAACTTTTAATTAATATTTAACAAAAACATTAATTAAAAGTTTGAAAACTTTATTTAAGAATGAAAAATTGCCCAAAAACACCACTTAGAGGCCAAATTTGACCACAGCAGAGCTCACTACCGTAGTCTTTCTTAAATTGACGTTTTCACATGGAAAACATTACTTTTTTTGTTCGATTCTGACAAGTTTCACAAAATTCGAAAATAAAACTATATTTAATAACAATCGAACCTAATTTTCGAAAATTAACAACATAAAACCTTTTAAACGAATCTGAAATTCTTTTCTAACTTAATTAAACAAGATTAAACTATGATTTGGGCATGCTAAACAAGATCATATTATTATTATTATTTTTATTATACATGCTAAAATATTAATATAGGGTTTAAACTAGCAACATACTCATAAAACCCTAATAACTTAAGTCTGAAATTTATTTCATTAACACATAAAATACTTACAGCAATAATACTTGATTAAAAATATGATTTAAAAGTCGTATACAATCTCTCTCTCTCTCTCTCTCTCTCACACACACACACACACACACACACACACACACACACACACACACACAGAGAGAGAGAGAGAGAGAGAGAGAGATAGAGAGGAATTAGGGATTAAGGTTTTATCAACTAATAATTGGAAGGAAAAGAAGAAGAAAGAGGGAGCAAGGGCAAAGGCTCCGACAAGCTACTACTACCATCTGTGGTGGTGGCTGGCTGTCGTGAAGGGGAGAAAGGAGAAAATGTGAGATGAGGAGTAGAGCTTAGGATTTTCTTTTTTTTGTTGTTGTTATGCGTGAATGTGATCAGTGAAGTAGTTAGGAAAAATATTTGGTTTTTTTTTACAATCATATAATTTATTTGGGCTAAATTAGATTAGGAAATTGGTTGGCTTATAAGGAAAATAGCTTAGAAAAATATGTGAGCTAAATATTCTTTTAAATCTTTTGGGCTCTCAAGTTCAACAAAATAAGATTTTTCAATTTAATTTGGGATTGAATTTATAGGATATGGACTCATGATGATGATGATGATGATGATGATGATGATGACGACGACGGACGACGATGATGATATGTATATATTATATAAAAACATCTATTAAAATAAATTACTCTTGAATAATTATTTAGTAAAAATATATATACTTAAATCATTAAATAATATAGTCTTTTTTAAAATAAATTTTTTGAAAATGTTGGGGGATTACATTCTACCCCTTAAAAGAAGTTTCGTACTTGAAAACTTTATTAAAATCCCCTAAGAAGTAATAGATTCTAATTAAAGTAATTATTATCATTAAATAATAATAGTTTTTTTAATAAAATGCTTAAAATGTGCGAATTACACTAGATCTGTGATTCAGCCAATTCAATATGAAAAACCTAATATTGGATCAAGTTTTTAGTTTTGGATTAGATTTTATATTTATATTTTGTTATGTGATTCTAAACATATGTTTTTTAATATACAAATGTAGTAAAGACACAAAAAAGATCAAAAAGAAATGAAAAGTTCAAGACTCATCTCGCGTTATGTTCGAAAATTTGGATATCCAAAAAAAAAATTGAATATTCAATTAGAGCATTCATTATCATGACCAAAAAATATCCATTCATCTAGGGCCATGAATGAGCCGATACACTCATGAAGAACTGCAAACAAGTTCTGTCAAAGCTCATTCAATTCATATATAAATAAACAAGTTTGAACAAACTTTTCAAGCTCAACTAATAAACAAGTCTTGCTCAAACAAGCTAAGGTAATATTCGACTCATCAAAMCTCACAAACAACTTGTTCAAGTTTATTTAAGCATATGCCCGTTTATACATGAGCTAYCTTGGCTCAATRTCGAATATGTAAACGAGCAAGCTCAAGCTGAGCTCAAACTTTGTAAAACTAAATGAGCCGAGCTCAAATAAGTTTTTGGAAACTCGATTWTGCTCGAGCTCATTTAACATTATTCAAGTCTAGTTCGAACAAGTTACTGCTCGGTTTGGCTCGGCATGGCTCGTAGACATCTCTACCATCATCTTTCTTTCTCTCTACCACTAAGTCACTCATTATTGATCAATCTAAGAAAATTCACTCACTTACTCCACAATCATGACCCGAAAAAACTATTCATCCCTCTCTCTATACATGCTAGGTGCTTTATTTTTATTTTACTTTGCTCGGTTAAGTCCAAAACGACATCATTTTGTTTATATTTCAGTTGATATTTATGTGGGATCCACATGACATATTTGCTTCATCAAATGCGTCTTGTAAAGACGAATTACATGACAATCATCTGAAGACCATTTTCCTTCATGACACATTTCATCATAGTGGCCCCTTGACCAATTTTTTCTTGTCATAGAGTAATTTTTTCAATTGTCATAGTGAGTGCTATTAGATCACCCCTACTTTTGGGAGCAAGATAGTATAATCATTCTACTTTATCATCTATCTTATATTATTTTTACTATTTAAAAACACAATATAAACAATTATTACTTAAAAAACACCCACGTGTCACCCTCTTGAACCACTCTCCCAATTTACTTATTTTTRCTTACTGACACGTAGCACTATATTTGGACAATTATCCTCAAACACTCTCTTTTTTCTCACTTGCTCCCCACACACGACCTTCCCATTCCCATTCCCATTTTCCTATCAGCTATCATTTTATTTTTCCTAATTAGTACATGTTGTTGCTTGCTCATTTAGCTTCTTCCTCATTTAATTGATTATCACAATGTCCTTCATCTTCCTTATCAACTCACACTAAGTAATCAATAATGAATAATGGCAGGCAAAATACCGTTCAAGTGTTTCATAATTTCGTTCATTTTTCGTTTTCTGATTTTGAAGGCAATAAAAATACTTAATTGAGATATTTTCATACTTCTGATTTCATGACTTCAAGGTATTTTCTTACCATCTTTTCAATTTTCTGCAATTTTGTAWTTCATTATCATATTTTTCAATTAATTGATTATACACTCGAGTGTATGGTGTACATCATACACATTAGAATTATACTTTTGATACATTGAATCTTACAAGATTAATGATCACTTTGTTGTACAATATTAATTTTCAAAGGAAAATGAAGTTATGATCTTTTGTACCATTATTGTTCGTCTATTTTATTTCATTGTTCATCTAGTGTACGCCGATCCTTTTTGCTTATTATGTGTWACTCTCAAATCAACTTTTCGAYTAATTTTATGGATCYTACATTCACTCTCATGAGTTGGACCTAATTTTTGAGAGTAAAGTTAACAATTGGGTACTAACGCATTTGAAGGTTTTCACCTTTTGAGTACTCACTTTATTTTTTTCACTCTTTAGATCCGTCACCATGACAAATACTGTTCCTGAAACAAATCAAGCAATAGAAGCGCCAAAACCACTATTTCTTTCTTAAGTCATCATCATCAATTCTAACTAAAGGCCAAATCCTCTTATAGGCCTGATGATCGTATTTGTCCTCACATGGAATATAGAAAGTGGGCTCAAAGAAGACCACAATAAATCGATGAATTAAGGTTTGCGAAATAAAGAGAAAGAATAAAAATCTACCGAGGTTTGTGAGGATAGTATGTCAATGAGGAAAAATAAAAGAGAAGATGAAGAAAACGTGTCAATAAAGTCATGAAAGACAATATCCAATTAAGAAATTGAAAGAAGCAGACTAAGCAGAGTAGAGAGTAGGAATTAATAGTTTGTAGACGAGAAGCGAATTAGGGTAGAGAATCACATACAAAGTGTTGTTATGGGTTGGGCCTGTTATGGACTTCTATTTCCGCTTTTGGAACTAATGGTTTCATTATTTCGTTTTAGACTTAATATATTGATTAATAATAATAGTAAGATATCGCACTCATCTCAGCACTATTCAAAGAGAGAGTAGATGGAGTGCGAAAATTAAAACCCGGATGTTAAAATCATTCTCAAATAAACTATAATTGAATGAGTGGAATATTATGTATGCTACTCATCATATACATTAAAACAATTTGATGCCCGATTCGCATGTTCCATAAGCTTGTACATAACACCCCATACCACCCACTGAGAAAAGGAAACCGCACCACAATACTAATGATTGCAAATCACCCCAGAATTATCACCAAATAACAACAGAAACACCTCCACCATTAGTCAAAGCACAAGACAATCATACCAAAGCACCCTCATATTTCTTCTACTCAATACAAACCCATAATCCAACCATATCCATAGATAAAATCAACGTCACCATATAACAAATTAAACCCAAGTAGCCCAAAACAATGCCCTAACGACAACACCCAAAGTGAACAAATAGAATGCAAGCAACCAATAATAGCACCACTTTACACACAAACAAGCCAGACAAAAATAAAATAACACAACAAGCCCACACCAAACCCAAATAAAAGCCGACGCACATGATAAGACAAAAAAGACCCTAACTATGAAAGCCGAACACCAGCCTACTCAAACAAGTCCCAACATTCAAGGCCCAAAACCCACCAACCTAACAAACACACATCAATCAACAGATACACAAACCCAACAAGCAAAACGAGAGCACAACCGTGTCACCAACAATCAACTTCTCATTAAAGCTAAAGGGTAAACATTCTAATGGCCAACTCAAACAAAAATTGAAAGATGACCACAAATCAAAACAACAATACCTAAATGCAATTACTCAATCAAATAACGAAGCGTGTTAACAATAAAGGCAATAAAGTCCAGATCAACGACCCGAACTGACAGCAGCGCAGCAACACCTCGGCATCTGAGCTAAACCACCAACCTCAACAATTCTTCGATCACGCACCGACCTTTAAAAAACACTAAACGCCTCAATCAACCCTGAAAGTAACATAAACTCTAATCGCCCAAACAACCCATGGTGTAAAATAAATGACTAATTAAACAAATTTAATTCTGCCCATAATCTCGAAGGCCACAACAATCCAAAGTAAGCTAAACCAATTAACCACAGCATCCAACATCACCTGATACCCTACTAATCTCAAAACCACCATGATGCCAATATCACCACTGCGCGAAAGCCAGGTCGCACACCCAATCAATGAAAACAGAATGGATTGCCACCACACTCATCAGCAGACATCTGAAGATAAACTAAACAGCAGCCATATTACTCAGTAACATAATAAGCTAAACAGAAACACATATGATCAAAGTTACGAGGCATACACTATCGAAAAAAACATGTTTGATCCATGATCGTAGCATCAACCAATACGAGAAATCAATCACATCTCCAATTAACAAATTCCAGTGACATGGACCACAAGAGAAATGCAACAGACCAACAAACATCTCCACCAGCAATTTAGTGACACACCAGCAAGCGAAATCAACAAAATCATCACTGAGCACCAAAACCAAGTTACGTTACCACGAAAGAAAACATCTATTCGAATCCAGAGTCGGCTCACCACAGGACAAAAAATCGCAAGAGAGTGTTTTCCCTACTTAGTTAATCTCAACTAGACTTTAATTCACAAAGTTCAATACTTTCTTAGTCTTCGTCTACGATCCTAGGCCATTTATGTTAGCGGGTTATCCACACAATAACATGAAAAACGAAGGGTAACCCCCCCTAGCAAACTTAAAACAATATTGGGCGTTGACTGCTGTGATGAAGTTGCAAATCCACCTCACACACTATAAGTACTAAAATGAATCACTATTGCTTGGTGCCAATAAATTTAGTGGTGCATTCTGTTGCATACATGAACTTTCGTACTTCAAACTTGACATTAGTATCAATAGATACAAAATACAAAGTTTGACCTAATCATAACAACAATTAGGATGCATAAAAAAAACATGAAAATGAAGAAGCGAATTTAACTGACTTTTGGTAATAATATCAAACTTATATATTATGAAGCATCAGTGGAGACTGAAGGGAAATTAACTATGAACTTTTCTTTCATCAAAAGATACTTGAAACTATATGATAATCACTAACAATTCTAATATGCATTCAAACAAAAGTACATGTCCAAAATCAGGAAAACAAATATACAATTAGAGATCATTTCCCCCTTCCACAATACCAAAAACAGCTACATTTAATTACCACTCTAAAATTGGATGTAAGCTAATATTTGAGTACTAAACATTTGTTGGTTGTTCACCTTTTGAGATACTCATTTTTTAATTCATTTTTGGTACTCATGTAAAAATTAGGGTAATTAGTCATATTATATTACCTAACAATTAACCTAATAAAGATGTGTTTGTTTTTAATAAAAAATCATTTCATTTTTGTATTATTTTATGACACTAAAGCTGTATTCTTTCTGGTTTTTTAAAGTACATCAACTTGAGGGTCTTTTATTTAGTACTAACATTTGAGGGTTTTTTGGTGTACAATATTGTCTCTTTAATTTTACCTGTGTTTTGGATTAGATGATGGGTGATTTCTATGGAGTTCTTGATTGAGCAGTATTAGTTAATTCATTCTCTGATTAATCATTTTTAATCAATAAATTTATTTACCTTTGATTTCATTTTTTATTTATTTTTGGATTGCAATTTTCTATGTGTTGTTCTTTGTATTTTGTTCTTAATTTTTATTTAATGACTAGTTTTTTTTTATTTTCTTGTATGTGATGTTGAATAATATATGTAGATGCACACATTGATTGTTCTAATTATATTATGACATACTTTGACACTTTGTTGCGAACTTTTAGGAAGTGTTTGTGGTATACAATAATAATAAAATGAATTAACTTTCACTTGACCATAATATACAAAATATGATATATATAGTGAATATATTATTTAATAAATTTCAAGTAGTGGATTTCAATAGTGAGATTTTTTTTAAGAGATGATAAATAGTTAAAGCATGTTAACTTATTTAAAGGATGAGATCTAAA
>SNQN01000445.1:67040-77727 GCA_008642245.1 Bassia scoparia
ATGAAATCATTGATGGCAATTACTACTGTGAGGATTTCTTTAGTTGGTCTATACAGTTTCTACTCGACCCCTTGTAATAAGCAACATTAGAATAAGTAGGGGAAAAACATAAAACCAATTTTCCCTTAATATGATGACTGTTATTATTCAACTGCTTCTTTAACAAGAAACCCCAACATCCCGTGCCTCTACTTAATACATTCTCAAAAATTCTATAACTAATCACTTAATAGTGATATATATTCGCTTCAAAGTGTTTCCAATGCCAAGTACTTAGTAATATGACCACGAATTAGGACTTCCAAAAATGGTTCAGGCTAAGTTGTAGTTTAGCTAGATATATAGCAAATTAGGAATTTTTTAAATGGCTTATGCCCAATTGACTATAGTTATGAATTGCCCATTAAGCTTTCATGGAAAGTAGCCTAATAATTCAAAGAATAATGTATGATTCTATATTCATTATTATTAAATCAATAAATCTAAACAACAAACTCTTATATGTGTTTTAAAAAAAAGCTACTAATTAATTCCTAACCAACTAAACTAAATGTCGTCCGCTGAAAAAAAAATCCAAACCCTGCCTCTACGGAGATATGCAGCTCCCATAATCACACTCAAGACCTAATAGAACCGAGAACCAAAGGAGAAAAAAAAAACAAGCAAAAACGTTTGCAATTAAAGAATCTAATTCAGAATAAGTACACACCCCCAGCGATCCAAATCAACTCACCTACTTGATTATCATCGACAAGCCTTTATATTTATGTATCATCCAGACCTGATCCCCGCTCTCCCCCAAGCACGCTACATCAAAAGCCTATCAAATTAATATCTGCAAAAGTCGCGAAGATCTTCACAAACTACAAAATGGAAAAACAGATAAGAGTGCACAAGACAAAAAAATGATTAATAACTTATATAGTACCGCTAAAGTATACAACAGTTCAACAGACATCAATAAAATAAGTAGTTGGACAAATTTCCTAAGTCCATTAAAAGAACAATATACACAAACTCACCTCGACCATTCTTTCTCCACTCATATGCAACCAAACTCAACACAACCACATAAAACTCAAAGCCCAATTCTCCACGTCAAATCAATATGTCCCCGTATGCCACAAACGGATTCAGCCACTTCCCATCCTCCATTGTACAGAAGTGCACATCTTTTGAAAAAAAATAAGATGACCAGAAATGCAGATTATACGAATTTATTAACATAAACTAATAAGTATTTTATTAAAGAGCAGCAATCAAAGTAATCAACAGCAGTAAAGGCATCATACTAGAATACGTTTTCACGTCCATTCAATCATGGTAATAAAGTACTAAAAAATTCCATTATTCGACTGAATTTTAAAGGATCCTAAGGAAGTCTAATTTTAAAATGCATGTCGTCCATGTGACCCCCCACATAGGTCACTACCTCCTAGAACGGCCCCACGCAGAGCACGTGCAGTAGTTTCATTCGATAAAAATTTTTATGTGAAGTTACGTTATAGGCTTGATGCCCCCATCTAGGTTCATCGTCTCCCAGATACGCCACACGCAGAGCACTTTGTACGCAAAAAATTCACTTACAAATGCAAGACAATAACTGTTTAATGGCATTACATACATGAAATTAGTGAAAAAAGACGACTTGAAATCATAACATTAAGTATCATATTCGTCTATACATATGTCATGAAAAATAAACTGTACTTTATTATCTCCCAACCACTAAACCTATACTAGACAAATAAGTAATAGCATTCGATTAATAACGTATTTGCGATATGAATATGAATAATTGCATATCTTCTCCAGATGAACCTGCCCCAGTAGGGTTCACACCCCCATAACGGCTCCACGCTAAGAGCACTTTGCATATGCATTCATAAATTATTTGGATTCGATCTGCGAATGATTCGCACCCACTAGTCATCCTTCCCGACGCCCACGCAGCCACGTTGATACGCAAAAATACTTATATCCGAATATTCATGGCAACGTTGAATGTGAAATTACATATCATAAAATATGTTGAAAGACGGTCGGAATTACTGGATCAGTCCGTTCAACAATTGTCAATGTAATTATATCTCAACTGTTTCTCCCCAACAACAAAACCTAATAGCAACTTATTATAGCATACGATATCGATTCATCAATGTTCTCAATGAAATCTAACCGCCACTGTATGCTGGACTGTAACATCACATCCTAGACCGCGCCACCAGAGCACGTATGCCATTCATCATAATATTTTGTCCGATTGTTCGATTTCTTGAGTTCGCGCCCTTATCTAGTTCATCATTTCCATACGGCCTCATCCAAGACACCTTTGTTAAGATTCAATTAAAATGTTAACACTATCGAACATGCAAATATCTAATGAATGGTAGTAATTACATATCGAACAAATAGGCGGCGAAAACAGGAAATAAATGGATTGGAACTCGACCAAAGTCTCTACTATAATCCTAAGACTTCGATCAATGTCAAAAGAATATACAGCTTACTTCACCAAAAGCAATAACCTAGAAATTCATGGCAATATATAAAGCACAATTCACAATCTAATCCCAATTCATAGACCCTTCCACGGATTCACCCCAATATCCTACCATCATTCACCTCTCTAGACGCCACGCAGACCAAACGTTCAGCATCATAAATTTAGTATCCTATGTTCGTTGCTGTGATTCTCCTTCAATCTCAAGATCACTCGCTCTCCCCCAGACGCCAAATCGGCAAGCAGCGTAGACTAGCGCCAATCAAAGTCCACTTTACGAAATAGACATCCAAAAAATCTTCCTTTTACAAAACTACACAATATATACAAACATATCAAAGATAAATAAGATTAGAAAATACACGAGAATCAAGACAAATATGTACAATAAAGCCTAAAACCAAATCATTTGAAATTAGACTGTTAAACTCTCATTTTTATCTCCCACCAAGCAAAAAACATAAATACCAGGCGTAACTATATTAATCAAGCATTCCATAACACATTATGTACGCCACAAAATTCAAAGGCACATTATCGAATACATGCAATAAATTATGAACGCTTTAAGACCATATTTATCATATATAGCTAAATATTGAATGCGTTAATACACAAACAAAAGAAGCAAACTAATAGCTGAGAAAGCACAAAAGTCAGACGAATACATCAATAGCAATATGCACGTACGTTTAATTATGAAAGAAAAAACATTATCAAGAAAGCATATCCTTTTATAAATTAACACCCAACAATCTGAAAGACATTAGCTCGTGGATCCTCAAAAAAATCTTATCTCATCAAATGCAGAACAAAAACTATGTACCAAATCATTAACGAAGCACAAAAAATCTCAATATGCATTAATCTCCTCCTTTTTAGTCCCATCCAATGTATCACCTAGAATGATTAAGAACCCATATGCTAAAAGAATGACGGCTAGCTACAAAACCAGTAAAAGATATCAAGTTTCAGTCGAATCACAAAATGACATTTCTATTAACTAAGTCCTCCAAAAAGAAGCTCAAATTGCGACAACCATTTTAAGTGCCCAATTGTATTGCTTCTCATGACCTAAAACGCGTCTCTAATCGAAAGCTGCATCAATCATTTATCAGACAAAGCATAATAACAACATTAGACCTCCTAATAAAAAGTATTACTATCGCACAGTCCGACCTTCTAGTAAAATCGCCTTAGAAAGAAAAGATAGAACGAAGCACTTACCTAACTTCCATTTGCTTCACACCTCCTAAAACAGAATTAAACTAATACTCCACTAAAAGTCCTTAATCTCTTCCACAAGAAATCATATACTTCAAAAAGTCAAAGCTTGTACTTAGTCATAAAAGTATATGACAAGCGCTCACACGACCTCAAAACAGAGAATCCACATTGTGTATACCAAAGGAGCCACCAAAATCCATACTCTCACTTCCATCAATCCGTAACATGTTGATTCCGACCTACACATAAATATAAACACATAAAAGTCATCTGTCCCCATGTTCTATTCTCTATCGTCCTAGCAATCTCCTACAAAAATTCGCGTATTTACAAGTGCGGTCAGTTTATTCTTCTATATTATTACTATTGCTTGTTCATAGTGATCATAAGTTCACAAAACATGAACACTTTCTAAAATGCTTATAGTTCAGTAATTTACTAATCTTCAGTTATATATTTGTTAGCCAACCTTCCACCCAAACCTATCTAAGCTTCACATATCTGACTAATTTAGGCTCTTATATCACATTATCATAAATTTCCATTATATTTTCTTGTCTATATGGATAACAACAATATCACAATCTCCCGTGAAATACGAAAACCTTCTCCAAATCTACTACTAACAAAATCAAGTAGATTTAACTAATCGAACAAAGACCCAGTCAGTATGTAGTCCTATCCCCACATGATTCCAACAGTCTTTCTTTACCTAAATATAATGTATTAAAAAATAACCCAAATTCCACCCCGCAGAATACCCTAAGCCATCTGCTTACGCACCTTACCCTTCATATGATCAATTTAATAAGTAACCACAGAAATTAATAATATCTTCATCTTCTTTTAGCGAGAGAATAAGGTATATTCAAAGACATTAAGAGTCAATTAAGATACATGGAATACATTTTTGCGTACCCAAATGATCTGACACGAATCATCCCTACCCCACATTAACCTAATCTTGGTCGATCGACAAAGATAGTTAAATCATTCTACTTTTCATCTATCTTTATTATTTTTGTACTATTTAAAATTCTCACCAATAGACTTTCCCCAACAAAACTATGCCGAAAATTAAAATCGTATAACAGAGCACAATTAGTAATAACTTATATTACGGAATTATTACCCATGTAATAATCCGTAAAGCAAAAAATCCACCGGCATCTCCGAATTTCTGACTTCGTCTACACCGATACACCACTCTCCCAACTTAGTTTCAACACCTATATTTTCTTTCATCCATATACCTGTCATCACAACAACATTAAAATATTTCCATTATATGTCATAATATCTTTAATAGAAGACAACAATTATACCTATCTCCTCAAATAGTTCCAAAACATTTACGTCCTTTTTTTTACTTCCTCCTAACACTCTTCTGGCTTCACATCATTCTAATATAATCCTCAATTCCTTTTTACCAAATAACCCTAAATCTCACCAGATAACCCTCCACAGCATCCACTTAATCTAACAATCCACCTTATAATTAAATCCCAATTCCTACATAGGTACTAAAAAACCATTATTTAAGCATATAACTTATACTCCAAGCAGTAAGATTACCTAGAATGGATTAATATCCATTTCCTTCTACAATGACTCACATCACCTTCTAATAATCATATGCCTACAAATCATTTCTATAATAGGACGTTCCATCACACACACTATTCTACCGTCACCCTTAACCATAATATAAACTTACACCACCATAACATCGCCTTGAATAAATCCCAATGTCAAACAACTCACCAACAAGAAACAAATAGCAGACTATATAATCACCGTACATACCATAAGACACTGCAATCCACCAGATTAGCATAGAATCACTAACGAAGTACCGCAAAATCAACTCAAAAACTAATCCAGAAATCTAAAAACATAAGAATTAAAAGAAAGTTTTCCGTAACATAAGAATGGCTACGCAACTAAACAATAGACTATAAAATCTTCTATAACCTTCCTGTAGATCTCAGACTAAGACATAATGGAGCACAATAAACTTAGCAACTGAACGAATTATTTGATTCTAATATAACCAACTCGCTTTTCAATATGAAGAATAGCCTCGTAATTGCTGAACGAGTAATGAGACGAAGCTCCATTATCATATTTTCATAATAATTCTATACAACCTCACACCAAGAATTTAATCGACGGAGGAGTGGATTAACCTCTCAACTGTTATTAAAGACCTATGGATTCTAATACACACTAATTTCAAAAGAATGAAGGGAAACTGTCTGGAAAGACACTGGTGAGGATGTCTAGTAATGCATAAAAGACATAGAAAGATGAGTACTATGTCTCTAGTAGTTAAGAAAACGGACCGAAGAATGAAAAGAACTTAGGAGAATATATGCTCTATTCTATATAAACTAACTCGCTTCAAACAAAGTGAAACAATCTGAAATGAATCTCATTTACCCCCCTAATATAATGTCTATTTTTTCCATATCCAAGATGTATACTGACCACTAATCCCAACTTCTCCATTATTATATACTAAATTTAATCAAATACAAATGAATCATCTCACAAAATATATCCTAACTTCAAAATACATAATAAATCGACTTCCCTATAAACACTACTCCCACTCTCAATAAAGTATTGAAACTAAACATATCTAAGATATATAGCATTCTGCAAAGATTAGAATCGAAATAAAATCAAATCAACAAGAAATCACACAACTCCAAGATTAGTAACACTGACAACTCATTAAGTTTCCCTTTGTATAGCTAGCATCACAAAACAACACTCTATCCCAATATTACCCTACCTACCACAATGCTTCAATACATTGAAATCCGCGTCCCTTAATAAGTACGAACATATACTCTCTTCTCCTATCACTAGAAATACATAACAAGAACCTCTAACTCATAACTAAAAAGAACAAAACTATATGCTTATCAACAAAAAGAACAATTCACAAATTACCGACTTAATTTCATACCTAATGAAAAACCAATAAATGAAATTCACAAATTATAATTATCAAAATTACTACGCCACAAAATAACACTAATACAAATCTAGAAAAATTCTCACTTATTTGTATTATTCACCAATGCAAATGTCCAATACCTATAATACGAAACCGACTGAGATAAACGATTAATCAATGTTATTTAATATAGCAATTGTGCAATAAAATAAATAATAAAAGCGTATTATATTTAGAAAACACAATATAATAATTCAACTGTCTATCCCTTAATGCACTAGCGATTTCTTCTGTTACAAGACACATGATCTGTGTCAACCTTAGCAATTTCTAAATAGTGTAGTATAATAAAAACAAATCAATCCATAGTATATCGATAATATGAACTAATCAATAACCTATATTATTAAAATTATATACTAGAAAAACATAAATCACCCTACAATAAACCCCTAAAATAAAATACAAAGCTAAAGCAAATAACACAAGAATATTACAACTTCCTCATCATCTGTCAGTCCACACATTCTCATACTACTAGCAAACATATTATAAGAATACACACTTACGCTAATAAAACACACTACAAGCTCTAAATAAACAATTCTAAAAGTATCCAAGAAATAATTCTTAAAGTATTGCCCACAATACCCATAATAATATAACTAATACCAATCATAACAACATAATAAGATAAGTCAATATAAATAAAATTACAACATATATAAGAAAGTTAATAAAAATTATAACAACAAGACTTAAAAAATAATACTGTAAAATTCAACTAACAAATCAAAACAAAAAGCAAATATATAAGCAGCAAAAATAATCAACCTCTAATTCACATTAATACCAAAATAGAATCCAAAATATAAAGAACCACATCAGAAAGCCGCCGTCCATGTAAAGACAATAAATGAAGAACGAATGTAAATGCCAACACCATCAGAGTCAACCCATTAGAACAAGAAAATACCCCTAGTCTATACAACAAAAATGAAATCTTCACTCTAAAAACTGAAAATAGAAACTAAAAACAGACAAAAAACCCAACCATATAACCACCAAACAACCACCCCAACGCTTTATAATCTCTCCCTCCCCCCGTACCCTTCAACTCATACCTCACTTAATCTCCTCTCTCTCGCCACTAATCAACAACAAACATAAGTGAATTTGGAAAACTCTACATGCAAACAAAATCTAACTACACAAAACCAAAAATGAAAACAAATAACTTAATTGATCAATATAGACTATTAAATAGACAACTACCAAAGATTGTCAACAATACTATATACCATAAATAATATATCCTAGTCACACACTTTTAGGTAATAAATATGAAACAACTGTATCATAGCCTAATTATATAAACTTCACAATTCTATTATTTAGTAAATAAGCATATGTGAAGAATCCACGCCACTAGATACATTGTACATAACTGATACTGAGCGCGAGATAACCACATCAAATAGACATCAAACAAAATTATCTCCCACAATCCTCAAAGCTATTAAAGTGTTAATAACATATTATATACAGACTGAATAACAAGAGTCGCCTATCTTAACAACAATGCAATGAACCACATGCTTCTTAAATCTCAGAAGACAAACTTACACCAATCCTGCCAACTCCACAACAAGTACACGAACGAAATATATACCCAGCATAATTCAAAATCTCGTGATCAATCTTCATCAGCTGCCCAATTGCCACGTCAGCCCTGATAAAATGGTATTCCTAAATTTTATACCCTATAATCTACTTATCTTCTTCTTATCACTAATACTTCACATGCTTAATACTTTTAAATGCCATATTAGAATGTTATGTGATCTATATAGTTTCAAGATATCTTGATGAAAAAAAAAATTTCCATAGTATTCTATCCAACCTATTCATAATAATAAAATTAATATATACAAAGGTAAGTAAATTCTTATATTTTTTCTTAATATAAATAAAAATAATAGTCAATTAAAGTCTTATGAAGCCTATGTAATATTATAATTGCTATAATCCGATACACTAGAAAAAGAACCATATTTTAGCAAATACTGCAACTCTCTTTGCGATTTTTTTGTCCCTTGTATGCGACTCATGGATTCGAATAGATGTTTTCTTCGTTGTACGTAGCTTGGTTTTGGTGCTCAGTGATGTTTGTTGATTTCTCTTGCGGTCGTGTCACTAAATTTGCTGGTTGGAGATGTTGTTTGTGGTTGTTGATTTCTCTGTGGTCATGTCACTGAATTTGTTAATTGAGATGTTGATTGATCTCGTTGGTTGATGCTACGATTCATGGATCCAAATGGTATTTTTTTTCGATAGTGGTTATGCCCTACTTTGATCATGTGTTTCTGATTTTAGCTTGATGATGTTAGATGAGTATGGCTAGCATGTTTAGTTTATCTTGATGTTGCTGGATGAGTGTGGTGCAATCCATTCGTGTTTCATTGTTGTGGTTGCGACCTGGCTTTCGCGGTGGGATATTTGGCATATGGTGGTTTTGAGACTTAGTCAAGTATATCATGATGTTGGATGACTGTGGTTAATTTGTTTAGCTTATTTGGTTGTTGTGGCCTCTCGAGTTTTGGGCAGAATTAATTTGTTGAATTAGTCATTTTAACTTTTTTACCCATGTTTTTTGGGCCGAATTAGAGTGTTATGTTACTTTCAGGGTTGAGTTGAGGCGTTTTATTGATTTCAGATGTTCAATTTTTTGTGTGTTTTTTAAGGTCGGTGGTGATAGAAAGAATTGTTGAGGTTGGTGGTTATGCTCGAGCGAGGTGTTGCTGCGCTGCTGTCAGATTCGGGTTTGATRTGGTATATATGCCCTTTARTGTTAACYCTCGTTATTTGATTGAGTAATTGCATTAGGTATTGTTGTTTTGTTGRTGGTATTCTTTAATTTTTGTTTGAGTTGTCACATTAGATGTTGTTACCTTTAGCTTTATGAGAAGTTGATTGTTGGACTAAGGTTGTGCTCTCGTTTTGCTTGTGTGGGTTTTGTGTACTGATTGATGAGTGTGTTTGTTAGGTTGGTGTTTGGGCCTTGATGTTCGGGACTTGTTGAGTAGGGCTTGGTATTCGAGCTTTCATAGTTAGGTCTTTTTTTGTCTTATCCCATGTGCGTCGGCTTTTAATTTGGGTTTTGGTGTGGTTCTGTATGGGTGTGGGCTTGTGTGTTATTTGTATTTTGTCTGGCTTTGTTTTGTTGTAAGTGGGCTATTATTGGTTGCCTTGCATTCCTATTTGTTTCACTTTGGTGTGTTGTGTTTGGGCATTTGTTTGGGTCTACTTGGGTTTAATTTGTTATATGTGACGTTGACTTTTATATGGCATATGTTGATTTATGGGTTTGTATTGAGTAGAGAAATATYAYGGTGCTTTGTATGATTGTCTTGCTTTGACTAATGGTGGAGGTGTTTTGTTGTTATTTGGTGTGATTCTTGGGGTGATTTGCAATCATTATATTGGTGGTGCGTGTTTCCTTTTCTCCAGTGGGTGGTATGGGGTGTTATGTAACAAGTTGCTTATGGAACATGCGAATTCGGGCATCAATTGTTCTAAATTGTAATATGGAATGTAGCATACATAATTTCACTCATTCAATTATAGTTTTATTTGAGAACTGATTTTAACACTCCGGGTTTTAATTTTCGCACTCCATCTACTCTCTCTTGAATAGTGACGAGATGGAGTGCCGATATCATTACTATTAATCTATTAATCAATATATAAGTCAAAACGAAAATTAGAAACCATTAGGGCATTGAAAACAAAGTTAGAATAAGTATAACTTTCATACTCCCCATTTTTTTTTTTTTTTAGATTTCATGTATTCTTAGTAATGATTTATAAAAACAGCTGCACCTATGAAAATACACAGTTTGGCATAAAATAAGAACTCAAGATAGAAGACAATGCTACATCTTTCTTACCACAACATTTTTAATGGTTATGAATCACAGCATTTACGT
>SNQN01000445.1:106607-120894 GCA_008642245.1 Bassia scoparia
GAGAGAAACCAAATAAAATGTGCATGTTAATACAATGAGTGTATTGCACTTCAATGATACTGATGTACTTGATATTATTACATGGGACCATGACATTAAAAAAATAATATAAGGTTTTCATAAATGTAATAAAGTGGGAGTAGTAAGAATTTCATGGAACGTTATGAGAGAAGGGGTAAGAACTTTGTGGAACGAATGGATAATAGTTTTACAAACTACTTTATTTGTAACAAAATGTTGCAACAAACCTATCTGCACTCATTGCGAGAAAAAGATTTAGCGATGTAAATGGACAAAATTAAATAATCAAAGAAATTTTAATACAATCAAGAATATGTATGTAGTATACTACTCATAAAATTATTTTGTTTAATTTGACCCTTTACGCTCTTAATCTTGTTTTCAAAACGTGCAACATAATCTGCTGCAAATTTTGATTATGAAGTGAAGTAGTTAACATATGTTATTCAAAAATTCCCACCAGTACACCTAAGAATTTGACAATTTCCAGTGGTACAAATAGTTTAATTTTCCCATAAATACACATGAATGCATGTTAAATTTCCAAACGTGACAATTATAATTAAGGAATTGATAGAGTTAAGCTAACAAGAAAGACCCAAACTTTCGAGTTTTTCACCGATAAGGATCATAAARTTTATTTTTCACCTTTTAGGACCTCAARTCATTTTTAGGTCAAATRTAACCATTGTGAGTTAYAAAGTTGGTATGCTTGAGTTAAGTAATTAAAATAAATAAATATATCTTTCCGATTAAAGTTAACTTGAAAAAATATTTTCAGATCAATTTTTTTCAAAATATATTCTTCCTCCTCCCCGCGATTTCTTCAATTCATAAAACAACAAACTTTCTCCATCATCGCACTAAACCACTTTAATGGCTCCACCAACAAACATCGCATGTGAGAAAACAAACATTATAAGAATTGTAACCACCTAAAAACCGCCTGTGATACATGAATTTCCACAACATTAATAGATGTTCAGACAAATTGATTTTTTATGCTTAACTAATAGCAAAATAAATCAATTGAAATTAACTACAATAATTTACCGACAACAATGACAATAATTACAGTGTTTGCACTAATTTCATTCGTTGGCAATGTGATGATTTGGGTGATGGGTTAGTGTGTGTAGGGACATTAATGACAATAGGTAGTTTTGGGTGTGTTGTACATGTTAGGAGAATGAGATTTTCTTATTTTTTCAATTGTTGAAAAAGGTTTGTATGAATTTTTTATTTTTTCTATTTTGATTTATAATATTTGTGTTTATTATGTTCGATAAATAATTGATTTTCCTTTTATATTAATTTAATAAATAAATTAACTTGGGTTAAAAGGTAGGTTAATTTGCTTGKATTCTAACCCTAGGTCCCAAAGAGTGAAGAAAAAAATTGTAGGTCCTAAAAGGTGAAAAACCCAAAACTTTAGTTCTTAGTTATATGCTTAACTCGGAATTGATAACACCATTTTATACTCATATTTCTATGCTAAATTTGTGTGTTTTTATCATATTATCTCCATAGTTTCAACCTTTTAAGGCATATGCTTTATATTTTGTTATTGCTCTCCTTGGTGTTTTTTTTTTGCTTTGTTTTTGTAGGTTTTAGGTGCTTTTTCTCGGATTATTGGAGAAGCAAGATCACATGAATTGGATAATAATAGAAGAAGAGTTGATGATCATAAGCGTTGCTGACCAAATTTAGTATCATATGAAGTGATTTTAGCATCCATGAGATTCGTGGCACAGCTTATTCGGGTGTATTTCAATTAATATCAAAGAAACACCATTATTTGCAAAAATTCTGTTTGACCTATGCTCACTATTTTGGTCATATATCAAGAAATACTTATCAGATTGATGCGTTTCAAGTTGCGTTGGAAACTGGATTCAAAGAACTTCACAACAGTAGGTCACACGCCTTGTTTTGATGTCTAGAACTCAAGATTAGGCTTTTGATCTCAAAGTGGACCCATCATTTCAAGAGCAAATTAAAACCAGTGCCTATCACTCTTGTTTGCCACCGCTATTGTCGATTCTACCTCGCTCTATGGGTTCCCTGCAACCAATGGACGACTCGCAAATTCTACTTAGTCTCGTGACCATATTCCTCATTATGGTCTTGGGCAAATATTCATGTCGAATAATACAATTGTTCATCTCCTAAAACAAATATCAATATCTAAATGTTCATTTTCGAATGCAAATGTTCATCTTCAGATACAAATGTTCATATGTAAAAATGAATATTTGTATTTTTTTAATATGAACATTTACCCGAGATCATAATGAGAAATATGGTCCTAAAATCATAGTAGACATATTGTGGACAACCCAACTGTGCTTTTATGTGTAAATTGAGATAGAATAAGGCCCAAAAGCTAAAAGCCCATAATGTTAGTATTAGGCTTCCACTATAAAATGCAAAAACAGAATATCATTGAGGGGGAGGTCGCACTTTGTTTTCTTTTGGGGCAATTCATCGACTCTCGCCATTGTATCAGTATGTCAATTCCTGACTTTGATTCTATTACTACTATTTTGTTACTTTAATTTGATTATTTATTTTAGTTTCTCCATTTGTTTTATGCTTATTATTTTGTTTTATTTCTTAGTTTTGCTTTCTAACGTTTGAGCAGTGTAATTTTCTAGGATTTAGGTTGAACCCTAATATGAATTATATGTTGTGATTTAATCTCAAATCTCCAATTTCAATTAGTTGATTGTTCATCTTTYCTAGGGTTGGTATTATTATCAATATTTGACTAGAAATAATGTTTATTGAATGTGATTAGGTTTGTGACGAAAGTTAGCTTTTAATTGATTTTAGAACCCTAGACAAAAGTAGGAAAAATCACCACAAAAGTAGTTGATTGGACTTTTAGAATTTTAGGATGCTATTCTTAATGTCTCTACTATGTATGACTCCATGAAAATAGGTACGATTGCATAGTTAGGGAAGTCATTGATTGATTGAAAGAAATCTTTGGTATCAATACAGGGCGCATCTATCCTATTGAATATTTTTTAATTGATTTGGGGTAAGATTAATGATTACATATGTTTATATTAGCGGAGATACTTAATCCTAGATATTTTAGTTCTTTAGCTTTCTTTAGTTACTATTAGTTTCCAATTCTCTTTTCAGTTTGTTTTACTCGACTAATTGTAGTTCGTGCCCTACTACATAATTAGAAGGATTAGTTAGGTAAAATATTATTTTTATTAGGTGCGCGACACGCCTTTCAAAGATATTCCCGTTACTCAACAGGATATTCTGTGCTTTTTTTAAAAAAATAACAAAACATGGAATAAAGGGAAAAAACTACTCTCCAGTCTCCACAACCAAACCCACTCTCATCCATGAAAACCACCAACTTGAAGCTACCACATGATGGAAACCACCTCATTTTAAAAAAAATAAAATAATTGTTTTTTTTTCAAAGAATAAAAAATTAAAGGGAAATTCTACAAAATATCCCTCAAATTTCACGTTTTCCAAAGTATACCTCTGTAAAAAAATGGTCCATAATAAATCCCTGAAATTTCATATCCTTCCACGATATAACCAAATATTTAATTAAACTTAACCATGGTTAATTTTTCCAAAATCAATTTAACTCATCCTCCTCTTCACCCACACAACCACCCAGCCATATATGAAACTAACACCCACCACTAGACATAACCACCACCACAAATTGTTTGCCACCCACCGCCACTCTCTCTCTCACCCCACAACCACACCAACCCCAACTCACCACATAGCCGTATAACAACCACGAAATCTAACCACACACCACGAAATCAAACCGCACGCAGCCACCACACGAAATCAAACCACACGACCATCACGACACCACCCCACGAATTAACAATTATAGTTTGGGGATCGAAAATTTTGAGTTTTAAACTCGTTTGGGGATCAAATTTTGGCGATTCTTCTAGGTTTTGGAGCGTAATTTCTTGGCAATTTTCATAGGCTTTTGGGTTGTTCTTGACATACAAATCTTGGGTTTGCAATTTCATTATAATTTTTTGAGTTTTGGGTTCATCTTGGGCACAAATTTGGGTTATATTGCTTGAGTCATTGCTGCGATTTTTGAAGCTCGTATTGGTTTAAAAATTCACAACAAGGTTTGAATTCAAAGCTTGTATAGGTTCTTGGGTCCTCTTGTGTTTGTACTCAATTGTTGGGCGTTTTGGGAGTTGTATTCTTGGTTGTGTGGTCGTGGGTGGCTTCACTGCTGGTGGGGGGTTAAACTTCGATGGTGGTGGGTGGGCACCGGGCACGATGGTGGGTCAGGTGGTTAAAGGAGTGGTGGGTGTGCGCGATGGTTGGGTCTGGTGGTCAGGTGATGGGAGGTTCGAATTGGATGGTGGTTGGCGGAATTGGAGGAGTGGTGGGGGTTTGCGACGGTGGTCGACAAAATTGGAGGAGTGGTGGGGCCGTCAGCCGTGGGGTTTTGAGAAGGGCGGTTGGAGGAGTGGTGGTTGCCTTTTTTATTTAATTTTTTTATTTTTTAAAATTTATATTTAACCCTATGTTTGGTTAAAGGTAACCATTAAGGGCATTTCATGCAATAAAATTTAATGTGAGGGATTTATTATAGACACTTTTTTAAACAAGGGTATACTATGGAAAACGTGAAATTTAGAGGGTATTTTGTAAAATTTCCCAAAATTAAAATATGAATTTTTTACGTAGAAATTGTTTTTCAGTTTTATATAGACGAATTTGCTTTGGACAGAAAACTTATTACAGAGATGCTCGTATACAAGGTTAATTTTTTTATAGAATTTCTTTTAAACCTCTAATGACAATAGCGCATTAGTTGTATAAAACGCTATTGTCCATAGCGAATTATTTAAGTAACTCACTATGGTCAATAACATTTTAATTATACAAATTGGATTTTCATATCTAATATTCTAATTCCCTTTGTCGATATTCAGATTTGAACAAAAGTATCAAACGACGCTGAACTCATCACTTCGACTCTCTGACTCCCACACCCATCTTCTACTGCCGCGACACCGCCGTTGGCCCCCACTCGCCGAAAATTCACCCTCACGATATAGGTTTTTTTTTGAATTTATACCCTAGTTGTGGAAGGTTTTATTTATCTCTAATCGAATTATGGATTGTAATCTCAATATCTCCCAAATAACAAAATTATATGATGTAGTCACATATATAGTTAGTTAAATACAGTTGGGTTAGTTGTTAATTTTGGCGGGAAATGCTGTTAGCTAGTTAGTTATGGTTAGTTAGTTGTAACTACCTAATTCTAGCTGGTTAGTTTGATTGATCAGTGTAATTACACCTATATAAATATGTGATCATCACATTACTTGTAATCAATCGAATATTCAATATAATTTCCTTTTCTCTTTTTCTCTTCCTCTTTCTTTCTCTTCTAATTCCTACTATCCTCTGTTTTCTGGCTCAATTACACCTAATACTAGTTTCTACCTACATCAATGGTATCAGAGCAGTCATCTTGCTTTTTCCTGTGACATGGTGATCTGCCATTGTTAAATGATCCTATTTTCTTGTTATTGCACCATACTTGTTTGATGAAATGTCTTACTGAAAGTATACCCATTTTCTTCCTTCTTCTTTTCCTATTCTTGTGAGATTGGGTGTATTATCTAGTGGTTAGTCTGAAAACTTTGACTAAGGCTGTTTCAAGGAGATTTCAAGATATGAAGGAGCAAGTTAAAGCTTTGGAAGCTTGATTGGATGATCAGGCCAACCATATGCAGCAACTACTGCAATTGGTGAGAGATTTGAGAGATGGCAATAGTAGCAGTGGATGGACTCTTGGGGGACTTCATAATAGACCTCAAGGTATGGCCCCAAAATTACATTTCCCTACTTTTGATGGCAATAATCCTAGGAATTGGATTAAGAAGTGTACTAGGTACTTTGAATTGTGTAATGTTTCTGATGATTACAAAGTGAATTTGGCATTCTTGCATATGATTGAAAAGGCTGAGAACTGGGTTTACCTTGCTGTTAGGAGACATGTTAGTTGAGATGATTTTATCATTGATTTGATGGCTAGATTTAAGGATGATAAAGGAGTGCATGTTGTTGAGTTCTTTAACGAATTGGTGCAAAAAGAATCATTAGAGGACTATATTGATGAATTTGAGGATCTTAGTTCCTTGTTATTGCAAAATGGGCATGTGTTATCTAATGAATATGTGCTTGATAGTTTTGTGGGTGGTTTGAAACCAACTCTTAAGCCCTTTGTTAGAGCATTTAATCCTACCAGTATAGCTTAGGCAATAAGGTATGCTAAGCTGTAAGAGGAACAATTAAACTCTACTTCTAAACCAGCATTCAAACCTTCTTTTCCTCCTTCTTCAAGAACTTTAGCCAATTCTTCTTTTGCTGCAAATTCATCTAAATCCCCACTCCTTCCCACTTCTGCTACTAAATTACCACAATCTTCCTTTAATTCAAACACAAACCCAAAACCTTTCCAAAATCGACCATATACACATGTTCTTGCTGATATGAGAGCTAAAAAGATTGCTCAGGGCCTTTACTACTACTGTGATCAGAAGTATGACAGAAACCATACGTGTGCTTTCAGGGAACCTCGATTATTCTATGTTGAAATTTCTAGGTATCTTGAAGAGGAGAATGAAGAGCAGGAGGCTGATTAGGAGGGTGATGAAGAAGTTCTGGTCTAGGAGCCTTGTATCTCAGTTAATGCATAATCTGGGTGTTAAGGGTTTCACACCATGAGAGTGTTGGGATTTGTGGGTAATAAAACCTTACACATTTTGGTGGATTCAGAGAGCACTCATAATTTGTTGGATGATAATTTGGCTGGTAAATTGGACTGTGTTATAGAGAAAATGGCACTTCAGGCTATCATGGTTGTTGCAGATGGCATAGGTGTAACAAGTTTGAATGGTTGATGAATAAGAGGAATTTTTCTACTGAGGTTATGATGATTCCTCTTGGTGGGTGTGATATGGTATTGGGTTTGCAGTGGTTGAGTACTCTGGGCTTATCAAATGGGATTTCAAGAAATTAATCATGTAATTCAAGGTGGATGATGAGATGTTTTCTATGAAGGGTGTTTCTCCTAGAAAACTACAGGGTGGTGAATACTAGTGATTTGGGGGATTAGGGAAATAAAGGAGCAGTTGAGCTCTGCATGATTCAGTTATCTTCTGTTGAGTACTTTTCACTAACTCAGGAAGCTGATTGGGAAGAAACTGAAGGATCTCACTTGGAGCTTAAAAAATTAAAGAATGAATACAACATGGTTTTTGATGAGCCTCAGCGATTGCCACCTCACAGGGGTGTTTTTGATCACAGAATTCCATTGGAGCCTAGTGCTCATCCAGTTAACATTAGGCCCTATAGGTACCCATTGAAGCAGAGAGACATCATAGAACAACTTGTTCAAGAGATGTTGGATAGGGGTAGAGTACAGGACAGTTCCTGTCTCTTATACACATCTGGGTATGTTTGATCATAAGATCCCATTGGAGTTTGGATCCAATCCAGTTAACATTAGGCCCTATAGGTACCCATTGAAGCAGAGAGACATCATAGAACAACTTGTTCAAGAGATGTTGGATAGGGGTAGAGTACAGGACAGTTCAAGCCTTTTTGCATCACCTGTTGTCTTGGTCGAAAAGAAAGATGGTACATGGAGGTTATGTGTTGATTACAGGGAGCTCAATAGAAGGACTGTGAAGGATAAGTTTCCCATTCATGTGGTTGAAGAGCTAATTGATGAATTAGCTGGTGCAACTATTTTCACTAAATTAAACCTAAGATCACACTATCATCAATTGAGGATTCACCCTGATGATGTGTTCAAAACAACCTTTAAAACATACTCAGGGCACTATGAGTTCTTGGTCATGCCATTTGGCTTGACCAATGCTCCTGCAAGCTTTCAAAATTGGATGAACAAGGTCTTTAAGCCTTTGCTAAGGAGGTGTGTGCTTGTCTTCTTTGATGACATCTTAGTATACAGTAAAACCAAGCTTGATCATTGGCAACATTTGAAGAAAGTCATTAAATTGATGAAGCAGAATCAAATGGTGGCTAAGGAAAGTAAATGCTCTTTTGTCAAATCTAAGGTAGAATATATGGGGCATTTTATTTCTGGAGCTGGTGTTGAGATAGACCCTTAAAAGATTAATGCTATTACAGGATGGCCTACACCAACTTCAGTCAAGGAGCTAAGAAGTTTCCTTGGACTTACTGGTTATTACACGAAATTTGTCAAGGGTTATGCCTCCTTGTGCAAGCCTTTGAATAATCTGTTGAAGAAAGGAGCATTCCAATGGAGTTCAGAAGCTCAACTTGCATTTGAAAAGTTAAAGGAGGCTTTGATCACTTCTCCAGTTCTTGCTTTGCCTGACTTCTCAAAACCTTTTGTTGTGGAGACTAATGCTTCTTTTGCTGGTATTAGAGCAGGGGTCACCCTTTGGCTTTTATTAGCAGGACTTTGGGCCCAAAATGGCAAAACCTATCAGTCTATGAGAAGGAATTACTAGGTATAGTGTTTGCTGTTCAAAAACGGGAACAATACTTAGCTAGTAGCCACTTTATGATCAAAACTGATCGAAAGAGCCTTAAATGGCTACTTGACAAGAAAATTTCCACACCATTTCAACAGTTGTGGTTGTCCAAGTTAACGGGCTTAGAGATCCAATACAGAAGTGGACATGAAAATACTGTTGCAGATGCATTATTAAGGGTCAAGGGTTCTGAAATTCTATGCATGGCTATATCTGTGGTATCCTCCTATTTAGAGCAATTGATAAAGGCTAGCTACTCTTTGGATCCCAACCTGATCTCTATTGTTGAATAGCTACAGGACCAGGATCAATTTATGCAATTTACCCTAAAAGGGGGAATGTTGAGGAAAAAGTCTAAGCTGGTATTTGGACCTGATGAGGAGCTAAGATCTAGACTGGTGTTATGGCATCATGAGACACCTGAAGGTGGCCATCTGGTAGGGATTTGACACTCAAAAGGCTAAAAAAGATATTATATTGGAAGGGAATGAAGAAGAAAGTCACTCATCTCATTAAAAATTGCCAAGTTTGTCAAGCTTCTAAGTATGATAATGCTGCCAAGCCTAGATTATTGCAACCATTACCTATTTCAGAAGAGGTATGGTGTGATGTGTCAATGGACTTCATATCTGGCCTCCCAAAATCTAATGGAAAAGAAGTGATCTTTGTGGTTGTGGATAGATTGAGCAAATATGCTCACTTTGTGGCTCTAACACATCCTTATACTACATTACAGGTGGCCCAAGCTTACCTTGATAATATCTTCAAGTTGACAGAGATCCTGTGTGCTTAAGCACATTTTGGAAAGGGCTATTTAGTTTGCATGAGACTACTTTTCTTATGTCTTTAGCCTATCACCCTAAAACTGATGGTCAAACAGAAGTAGTCAACTGGTGCCTGAGGTGTATGAGTGGTGATAACCCAAGGGATTGGTGCTTATGGCTTCCACTTGCAGAATAGTGGTACAACACCCACTACCACACTTCTATCCATCTCACTCCTTATGAGGTAGTGTATAACCAAGCTCCTCCTTTGCATTTACCTTATTTGCCAAAGGAATCTGGTGTTGCATTGGTTGATGGAAGTATGGAAAAAAGGGAAGCTATGTTAGCTGAGCTCAAATTCAATCTAGAAACTGACTAACAGAAAGAGATTTGAGAGGTCTTTTGAGATTGGGGACTGGGTATGGCTCAAGCTTCATCCTTATAGGCAGCAATTTGTCAGAAAAGAGCCAATCAAAAGCTAGCTTGGAAATATTATGGTCCATTTTAGGTGAAGAATAAAATAGGGAAGGTAGCCTATAAGGTGCAGCTTCCTTCTGATGCCCTTGTTCATGATGTGTTTCATGTCTCGCAGCTCAAACCTTTTCATGGCACATTACCTTTGGTAGCTCATATTCCCTCTTGGTTCCATGGGAAAGAGGTGTCTGAGCAATTGGTGCCTGTTGCAATTCTGGGAAGGAGGACTGTTAAGCAACAAATAGAGGTGTGGTACAATATCTTATACATTGGCAAGGTTATGCAGAATCTGAAGCTACTTGGGAAGATGCTGAGAATTTTGAGCTTAAATACCCTGATTTTGTGGTTACCTGACTTGAGGACAAGTCCTGTTGATGGGGGATGGTATGATGTAGTCACATATATAGTTAGTTAAATACAATTGGGTTAGTTGTTAATTTTGGCGAGAAATTCTAACAATTGGTTAGTTGTAACTAACTAATTCTAGCTTGATAGTTTGATTGATCAGTGTAATCACACTTGTATAAATATGTGATCATCACATTACTTGTAATCAATCGAATATTCAATATAATTTCCTTCTCTCTTTCTCTCTTCCTCTTTCTTTCTCTTCTAATTCCTACTATCCTCTGTTTTCTGGCTCAATTACACCTAATACTAGTTTCTGCCTACATCATTATATGATTATATTTATTGACTCATAATGAAGGATATTAGTGGTGAAAAATTAGAATGAGTACTCTGTAAAACTTTTAGAAACCATTGATGACAAATCCAACTAAACATTGGGATATTAGAGTAGAACAAAAAAAGATGAATAAAACCAGCTAATGTTCTAAATATATATTGTTTAAAATCTATACTATATAAGGGAAGATCGAAACAAATAATGTTGTCCATGAAGAACACATATTGGTGCCTCTTCGGTAAATTATTTCATTTGATGTTTTATACGGAGTACTTACAATCTCGCACTACTATTAGAATCGAACATAATTTTTAAGGAGGGTAAAAAAAATCCATGTGAGAAAGATGATTTTTTCATTTTCTTATTCAAAATTGAAAAATGGTACAAGTTTTGTTTTTTTTTTTTGAAAAAAAAGAAGGAACTTTTTAAAAAAATGAAAGAAATATAAAACAAAGAAAGTGCTATATAAAACCTATCATATTAGAAAGTGTCCAGTTTAAGAAATCGTTATACGATCAATCTGCTTAGATCCCTTTAGGTTCACTAAAAGGAAATGGATTAGTATAGAAATTCATACCATGGTGGTATGACGAGGCCAAATTTGGTGGTGGTGCGGTCAAATATGGTCGCGGAAATTCTGAATAGGGTGGTGTCAAAGTGGAGTAAATGGTGACAACTTCTCTTTCTCCTCTGTTTTGAATTAGGGTTTGTATCACGAAAAAAAATGAATTGTGAAACTTTGGGGGTGAGGTGGGTATGAAATTCTAGGTAGATTGAAGGTATTTAAAATCCCTTAGGTACAAGGTTCCATAATAATATCTCAAACTTACAATAGAATGAATAAAATGAATTCTAACTACAGTACATACTCCGTATTTCAATCCATTAAAAAAATTCAACCATTTACCCAACTTGGTGATTCAAACATATAACTGGCATTATAACGATTAACACACTCTGAGACAACAAGAAAAAACCTTAAGTGCGAAGATGTTAAACAAAGACGGACATTGCCAAGCAYCTAGCAAGAAGAACAACCTGAGCTTGAAACCAAACTAATAAATCACAGAACCAAACAGAGAAAACCACATGAGAKCATCAGAACCAAGACGCGCTGGACCACAAATATARTGCTAGAACAAGTTTCAACTCAACCTAAGAGATGTAGWTACTWCACAACTAGGCGCTAAGCAACAGGTAGATGATGATTAGATTACAATATCAATCTGTGCTAGGTAGATGAATTATACACAAAACTGATCATCATCTTATCTACTCCAACAGCCGAACCTAATACATCAATCCGATTACAAGTTCATTAAGGATGTAGTCAACATAACTGTTGGTCAAGACTTTCAAATTAATACTGCAATTAAGAAGAGGTAATTATGAAATGATTGATTGCTGAATGGAGCTATCAATCTTTCATGCACAAAATCTGCATGCAGAATTTGCTCTATTTTTCAGCACATAGTATGAATSTTTTTGGAAAGAAATATAAGTTTAAAAGAACATCTCAAATCAAATTTACACCTAATTGGGTTAGAATTGGCCAGCCAGCATAATGATATCCAAAAGTTTGTCAATCATTTTATAGTGGGAACAATGCAGACATTAAAATGTTATCCTGCAACTTAATTATAGACCTAATTGGGTCGAGGTATAAGCAAAGGAYCCTTAGTATTCATGACCTTATGGAGACTACTAGAATCAACTGCACCAGCCCTAATAACCCTGTTGTTTCCCATGCCCGAGTCCCTGACAGCAGTTATTTCCACTCTGTCRAGCKCAACTGTGATAGAGGTTCCTACGATATCTTTAAAGTTSAACTAGCATGAACTTCAATATGATCCTTTGTCTATCCGTCCCTAAATATTGCTACATTTCWAGTTTAAGTAACATGGTRCACAAAACTGCTCTACTTTTCAGTCTACCCAACGTGCAAAAGGACAAATTTATATGTTCCTARAAAAACAGAAAAAGATAAATGRTGAATAGTTAAGGGACGGAYGAACTAAAAATAGCAAGCACATTCATACCTGCCATAGTCTCCCATGATGGTAGCTGTACCTCACAGTAATCATACCAGTACCAAGGTTAACCAAATTGATGATAAAGATCATACTGAATAATCAACCTCGGCAATTTAGCTATTTTATTAGGCATCAACAGCCTACAATCATACACYTCACCAACAAAGAGATGCGTGGACTTACTACCATAAGTCACGTAGCTTCATTTTAAATATATTAATTATGCCCACAAACAATCATCAGAAATAACCATATTTCAGAAGATAAAGGTGACAGATTGATGAACTGGCTTTAAGTAACTTAGACAGATGCCTCAGTCTGCAGCAAGGAAATCTAGTAATCTCCATGACATGCGCCTTGCAAAGACCAAGTGGGCTGACAAAGAAAGAAAACCACCCAATTACAAGTAATCTGGTAGATCAACTTACAAAAACAAATTCATTAGCAATGAAGAGATAAAGGAAGGAATTACCCTTATCTTCTTGATTAAATCTCATCAATTGCCAACAAAATTTAGTCTGCATGGTCTGCCATCACTCGGTGACAGATTTTCATCTCTTTTCGAGACACGTCATTTGACGTATCTTCCTCTTGTGAATCCAAAAAGGCCCGAGGACTTTTTGGTCTTTGTGGAGAAAGATTATACTCATTTTCAGAGCTTCTGGCCAACAAACCAACTGACAGGCTGCTTGGAGTAGCAGTCTCTTGTTCGGTTGAGACTTTTGTCGATGTAGATGATTCTGGTGTGTCAGCATGTCTAACTGACAACTTGAGAGGTCGATGAAAGAGCAAGTGAGCCACAGTTCGGTCAATATGGTTGGTCTCAGTCTCCACATTGTCATTTCTAACATATCTGAATTAGCATGTGCAAAAGATAGACKAGGGTTAAAGTCTAATTTTTGCTGTCAAGAAACATCTCTAACTCTCTAAGTTTMAAAAGAGCCATTCAATTGTCACCCAGTWCTAAATCTAGTCTGAGTACAGTTTCATCATGCCATTACCCATTYTTGATAAACATAATAATTAAAAGAATTAGAGTTTAACTAGCAAACCTGTCATGGCTGCCAGTCTCTTCCTTGACAAGGTCAGGTTCATAAGAGCTGCTCCTTTTAGTACTGCTTGTATCATTAGCAGAGTGTCTTTGAGTGGCGCTARGAGCTAATCGATATAAGCTGTCTCTTATACACAGCCTTATTTTCATATCCAGCTGCAGAACAATCAAGACGTTTTCATAAGCTTGGCTTTATTTAGAGGGAAATGAGAGGAAAGATAGAGGTWATTTGCAATTACTGCTTTCACTTTCATCCTAATCATTCACTTGTGTTACACTACTCATAAATTCATTGAAGGAAAAATATAATCTATCAAAATTTATGGAGCAAAGGGAGTCAAACATTGACGTACTCTTGATATAATATCTTGAAGCTGGTAGAGAACTGTCTCTTCAACAGCATAGTCATCTATGTTGGATATTGTGCTAGAATCATCGCCTTTATTAGGTGAACCTGGATCATAGCATGGTGGGAGATTGAAAATTTCATCAGCCTCCACATCAGGTTTTTTCATAAACATGACCTGATTTTCCTCGCAGCTCTTACTAGAARGGGGGACATCCCCGCTAGAAMTTTGGTGGCCCAATCGCTGCTGCTGTTTCTGGATAGCCAGCAATGCTCGCATTTGTTGACGTCGTCTCAATTTTTCAATCTTCTCTTGGGGTGTCATCTTTGTGGGTTTTTT